>CM062810.1:589599158-589743063 GCA_031772625.1 Pinus tabuliformis
ATCTACGATATTCCTAAATCTTTCAATTATAAAATCTAGCTTTCCATAAAGGGAGGATATTCCTGAATCTTGATTATATACTTCTCTTTTAAAAATTATTTATGATACGAAATCAGAAGCAGAGACGTATTCGATACCTTAAAATATCATTTTATGACACTTTATGTAAGCACTATGCACTGTGGCCAGCAACATTAAGAATTTCTGCTTCTTTATGAGATAATGAGGACTGATGTATAAGCGAAAATTTTGATAAAAAATAAGCATCATGATTTGATGTTGCCTACACCAAATTCCTCAGCTGGAACTAAAAAATCAAGGATCATCCACAATAATTATTATTATAAAAGATCAGGAAATTTCTGAATTATAAATGACAAATTGCATACCCAATGCTGAGAAAACACAACTCAGGAATTGAAGTTTTCTTGGGTGAATACTAGATACTAAAAATAAATGGCTACTATACCCTGACGCAATATCATATGATACAACAAAACAAGCTAGTGAAGTCCACAAAAACTTTGAAATGATGCAACAGACAGGGGACGTGCTTTAACCTGTCCACAAGAAACTAAATAAGACCTGCAGAAACTCATTTTACTTTACCTTCCAGCACTCCACCTCAATGCTAATCTTTAAGAAGAACGAAATTTCTGAAAATGTTGCGTTCTGTCTCTTTCTACAACTTTCCAATAATGAACTAAAATTGAATTGAAGACTACGAGCACATGAAAGATAATAGCTTGTGAAAGGCATAATATTCTGTGATTATTTCCAGCGGTAGGGTGGGCTAGGGCCTAAGTTTCTACCCAATTGAAATAATAAAACAATTGAGTGGTTTCAATTTCAAATACGAGAAATTGAAGATTCAGCCATGAACTCTGAAGACTATATGAATCGGAAAATGACTAAGAGCGAAGCATATGAACTGACGCAACATGTGAAGAATTCAACCTACGCTGGTAGACTCGAGAAGGAGGCTAGGATCAGAATATTTAATAATACGACGTCACAATCGACATTTACTTTTGAACCTAGACTGTCATTTCAAAGTATTCAAATCGCACACCAAGGCAGAGATAAATGTTATGGGCTCTGATACCAAATGCTAAACTTTATCAACAATGATTCTATATGCAGAAAAAATTTAAAGAATCGTCAAATTGGAATGAAGGTTTAATACCCAGAAATTAAGTTACCTCCAGCCATTGATAACGTTCTTGCTGCAAACCACAGTCCACTTGCTTCTTTATTGAAAAACAACGCTCCAGCTTCAATCCAAGCAAAAGAAAAGAATACAAAAAGTCTGAACGCACTTCCAAGCTCTGCTCTCTCAGCTAGATGGTGTAAAAAATGAAGGGGATTGAGATACAAGCTTGGGGACCAAACAGATAAATTTATAGCCAAGCTTCCATCAAGCTTCTGATGGCTATGTGTCAGGTGTTCCACAGATCAAGGTAGAGAACTCCAGATGGAGTAATGGACCACTTCAGTAACTCGCAACAATAAATTTATTAACTACAGTTGATTTCCTTAATTTAAGGAAATTACTGCAGTTGGTTTCTAGAAATTAAGGAAAGACTGCAGTTTACTTCCATAATTGTAGGCAACAATTGTTAAAAAAATTAATGGAGCTTAACAGCAATATGTATAGTTAATTTAAAACAGTAAGTATCACAGTTAATTTGTGTATATTAATCAAAATATAAGCTTATCCATCTAATGGATAAATGGTTTTACGGTAATGCGAGAAAATAACTATCTTAAATATAGTTCGTAGGAAAAACTACACATTATTCATGCTTTGTCTGTTTAGGAAAAAAAGGAAAGGGAATGAGACTCTTCTAGATAATTGGTTTTCCGAGCCAGGTTGATTCTTAGGCTTCCTTACTGGTTATTTGAATAACAATGTTTTACAGATTGAGTATTAGGAAGGTTTAGATGATCCAATCATTTTTGGGAGTCTTTTTTTGTTTGTAATTTTTCTTACAATTTTCTTGTACACTATGAGTAGTACCCATCCACTTGATGGTCAAGCTTAGATTTTGCAGATTCATGTTAGTGTGTATAGGTTAGATAAGATTTGACATTGTTGAATCAATAATTAAATTTGCATAATACATACTAAAATTCAATTCACATTAATACAATATAAATACAAGGATCTATATCTCGAGATATCTAATCTATCTTGGACATGCAATCTCTTGATAGAGTGAATATCTCAACCACACACCAATCTAGGCTCCTAACTAGTTGGAGAGAATCTCTACACCAAGTAGACCTTAACAAACTCATAAACACTAGAAACAAACTCTGGCACATAGAAAGCATCACAACTAAGACAAGTAGGAATTCTATTTTTCAAGTCCCCCCTTAATGACTACTTGTCTCGATCTCAATTAGCAAAGTCTAGTTGTGGTCTCAGCATTTACAAACATGATGAAAAAAATATGTTGATGTTCATATAAAGGAACACATCCACCAAAATGCATGGGTACCAACCGTTGCAAACACTAGTCTAGTAAGATGTCCTTTATGTACATGGTTCAGTCAATTGTTATATTTGCATACATGTACCTATACCTATAAGCCCTCCTCCATCATTATGTAACAACCTTGCTGAAAATTCCATGTAAAAATATATATGTGGACACAGTGATGGGACACGTATTCCAAGCTTAATGGTGGGGGAAACATCCTAGTGGGTGTTGATTTGGTTTGTTATGGCAAAGGAAATGGCTAAGGCTTTGGAAAGGCATGAGGTTTTTTGGCACATTTATTTACGAAAATAAAGGAAATTAGGAGAAAAGGAAGGTGAAAGGTCACCAGTTGCTTGTGAAGAGGAAAATTAAAGAAAATAACAGAAAATGAAGAAAATAAAGGCCTCATTCATAAAAAGGCTTTTGAGGATCAGTTGGAAATCTCTTGGCTCAAGCTTGGTCAGTTCAGTTTTGGAGCTCTCTCATTATTATCTATCTCTCTCTCTTATAATCTTGGAGACTAAGAGTTTTCTTGGACCACTCTTGGAGGGTGTGGCATACTTGGATTCTTCAAGCAAGAAGGCAAAGGAAGAGAAGGAAAGTTCAACAGGGCTTCGAGATCAACAGCTATATCAGAGTTTCTTGCAGGTACCAAGTTGCATGTATGTTTTCTTCACTAGTTTTGGCATGCATGGTACATGCATGTGGTTTACTGGTCATGATCTATCATTGGCATGGAAGATTGCCTGGAGTGATAGTGTATTTCCTAGCCTTGCCTTTTCCTAGATAGCAATGGTGATTTGGGTTCATTTCTTTGTTTTGTTTCGGCTGGTTCTCATGTTTCATTTAGCTTGGGTTGAGTTATTAGTTCCTAGAGCCTTGGTTGGAGAAACACTCTGGAGCCCTGTAACAGCTTGGGTTGAGTTACTAATCCCATAGCCTTTGTTGGACAAATGCTCTAAAGCCCTTGTTGGGTTGAGTTACTAGTCCTGGAGTCCTTGTTAGACAAATTCTTTGGAAGCTTGGAAAATGTTGTGGGTTGAATTACTAGTCTTGGAGCCTTGGTTGGACAAACTCTTTGGAGCTCGATGATGGCCGTGGGTTTAGTCACTGGTCCTAGAAGCCAGGTTGGAAAAAACACTCTCGAGCCCTAGAAGCCTTGGATGAAGACCAATCTGATAATGGTTTTGTGATGTCCAACTGTGAGGTGGAATCACTATTTGATGGGTTGAGGTGGATGGCCTCTAGTAGCCCTGGATGAGCTTTTATTGATGTGTTCTATAAGATCCCACATTCATGCTAGGAATATGGCATGGGGGTGAATGGCTGAAGAGAGATTTGGCTCATCCATTCTACGGTCGAGTGGAAAGTGGAAGTCCTATTCCAGGTTGGATTTTGTATCATCAATAAGAGGCTATTTCTTCTTGTAGTTATATGAGCATTACGTTGGATTATATGAGGTTTATATGGCGGCGAGTTCATTGGTATTTCTATTCCTATTATGTTGGTTATGTATATGCTTAATGAAAGTAGTTATGTATGACTCTCATCATGTTTTTACTTGTATATGAATGAAAAATGTATCTATGGTCTAATGGATGGAATGACAGTTAACGTGTTGAGACATCAATGCTCCATCGTGAATCTAAGATAAGTATAATACCCCTATGCTCATATCTGTTATTTACACATGTAGTTTACATATTCATGATATTTTTTACGAAATGAATGTCATGGCTAATAGGGGTCCAGTGAAGGTCTTAAACAAGTATTTTCTTTAGTACTTTCATTTCCATGTTATTTTATTGTTTTGAAGAGATGGTTCAATTCTGGGCAGTGACCTGAACTCTAGGCCTGAAAACGAGTCTCAAAGCCCGGGGATGCTGGTATATCACTAACTAAATGAGTCTCTGGATGCTGACAGAAAATCCTATGAAAGCGACTCTAGATTTCTGGACGTTGTCATGCATATAACATGAGAGCGAAAAAGGCTTAAGTTATCCAAAAGTTCAGTGAGACCCAAGGGAAAGTTATCTAAAGTGTTGGATTAGATCGTGAGGGTCTTAAAACTAATGTTGAATTTATGTATGGTGTGTTTCCGTCGGTTCCACTTTCTTAACGTGACTTAGGAGGTCAAATCATATCATAGTGGCCCCTTGTCGCATGTTCACCCTGGCTAGACACTTGTTTGGTATGATGTGTGAGGAGGGTGTTACACATTATCACCGTGAATCTTCTCGGATTACATGTAACCAGGCACTGAGCTTTATCGGCTTATCGTCAACCATGCCCATGGTTTTAACAATTGACCCTAAACCATGCCCAAAGTTATCTCGGTCGGCCCTAAACCATGCTACATGAATCTTTGTCCACTTCACTCTCACACTTGTGGTTTCTGGCATACCAAAGACCTACACTGCAAAGTGGTTTTTGACTAACCAAAAACCTACACATACAAAGTGGTTTTAAGATTATCATAAACTTCATGGGGGTACACAAAACTCCAAGTACATAATATTACAAACTTTTGAATGACCACTACAAAACATCATAAACTTGCTTACAAATATGTCACCCATAATACACCATGCTCCTCAGTCTACTCCAAAAACTCAAATAAAATTTAACTTAGTTTTCCATCCTCCTTTAATCTTTGGTACTTCCATCTTCACTATCATGTCTTCATTATATCTGGTACTCAATAATTCATCGCAGTGATAGTTGTCCGCATCTCCACACTTCATTGTGTAATTAAATACACTAAAATTTATTGTAACTATTTGTTTCCATAGCATGTGTGAATGGAACATAAACAAAACCATGTATACTCCTCTTTGTCAGTCCCTTACTTTGTTGTCGCAAACTTCCATAACAGAGTTGGTAACCCATCTCAGCACTGCTAAGGTTTCCTTATTGATCATTACCGACAAATCACTATGGGTGACAACTACACATCTCTTCAGGTATCATGGCTCATTGCTTGAGAATATTTCAATATCCACAAAGACAAATTGAATAACTCCCTTTTAAACACGGGCATATCCAATATTGTATCTTAACCAACTCACTAAATATTTTCAAACGCATTTAAATGGACGCAGACATGAATTTTAGTTTTCACATCACAAGATACATATTCGTAAAAGCACCATTACGACCCACGAAGGCTTCATGGCAGAAAAAAGGAATAAAATCTGAACTAATAAAACCATGTAGCCCCGAATCAAAATCTGGCACATGTTAGGATCCCACTGTGTATTAATCCTCGAAGAGTTCACGAGTTGTTAGTATCAACATTCAAATTCATGAAACGAAGGTCGTGAAAGCATTGTCAGGGAATTCGTGGAGACTCTGAACGAATCAATTATATGTTTGGAAGTTTCCTCTATTAGTGGGCTCACAAACATGAGACAAAGATGCATTATACTCAACAACGTATCTACAACAGAGATACATACTACCCCCTAATCGATGTTGGAATGAACTACAATGAATAATCATTTTAAACGGAATTAAAATAAGCATCCTAAGATCCTTGCAGGTGACTCCTCGTCACATCGACACCCCACTCAGCTATGTTCCAATACGTCAAAATTCATCTTGCTCATGTCCAATCTCAGTCAGAGATCTGCACTAATCCACGTGTTTCTCACGATGTAGCTCTTGTGTAAACACTGACCAATAAAGTAATCAAATGATGGAAAAAAATATACGCCCTTTCAGTCTACTCTCAACAAACACACCTATTTTATATTTCCCTCAGCACTCCCATCATGGAGGCCATGCCCGGGCCCATACGGGCTCTAATACCAAATTAAATTTTCACAATTAACACTAAAATTTAGTTCACATCAATACAATATAAATATAAGGAGCTATCTCTCGAGATAGCTCATATATCTTGGACATACAATCTCTTGGTTGAGTGAATATTTCAAGCACACACCAATATAGGTGGTTAATTAGTTGGAGAGAATATCTCCACCAAATAGACCTAAAAAACTCCAAACCACGAGGAATAAACTCTAGTACATAGAAAAAATCACAACTAAAACGAATAGGGATTATATTTTCCAAGTTCAATTACCTCCAAAAATCAGGTCATTTTTTATTTGAGAACCTAATTTGAGACCTGATATCTAGCTACCATCCAATTGACTATCAAATTTGAGCGACCATAGGCTATGAATTCCTTAATGCAATTATATTGACCTCTTAGAAGAAGAGTAATCACCCTTGATGGCATTTTCATTTCAGAGTTTTCCGCGAGACTTGCTAATGGTTGCTTCTAAAAAATGTCTTAGATGGAGTCTTAATATTTCGTTTGAAATTGGATTCATTCAACTAAAATGGTTTTATTTGAGTTGAACTGTACCAAAAATTCTTTGTTGAGTACTGCCAAATAATCTTGAAAGGTGTTCCAACACTTGTTTATGGCTTCCATGTGACACCAAATCTTTGCAGTTCTTATAGTACAATGTGATTTGGAAAAATGTAGGAACTAATATCTGAACAAATGTTTAAAATTCATCATGTAGCAATAGGAAACATATTTTTTCTTCACTAATATAATGGTACATTTAATTGGCTCGTTAATTTTATCTTTTTTGGTCGAGATAATAAATTCTTTAAAGGGCGTTAACTCAATGGAGGAGCACCTGCTGTGCAAGTAGGTGGATAGTGGTTCGATTCCATAATTCCCTAACATGAATTAATAACTGAAGACATAAAAGTATTCACATTCTATACTTTTTTTTCTAAAGAGAATTTTTTATTCTCTATAGAGAGATAATAACTGGGATTAAAGACATATTGTCTCTATAGAAGCAATAACTGGTATTAGAGACATACTATCTCTATAACGAAAAGATGTCTTTAATCATAACTATAGACTCTTGAGAGACAAAATTGAATTGTCTTTTAAGAGACAATAATACGTCTGTTCTATATCGCCTTTATAGAGACAATTTTTTAAGACAATAACCAGAGACAATCGCTTAAAGACAATATTTAAGACAAATTATTAGTATTTTCTCGTCTCAAGTTAAGACAATTTACTCAAAATTGTCTTTAAATCTTCCTTTCTATAGTAATACAATAGCTATCAAATAAAATTGGAATTAAATCAAATTTAATGCATTTTTACTACTATACAATAAAAATTGACAAGAAATTGAATATGATAAGAAAAATCCCTCTAGAATCACTACTACATGTAGGGGGGTTTTAAGACAATATTTAAGACAATATTTGAGTCAATTGTCTTAACTTAAGACAAAAAGAAACTCAAATATTGTCTCTAAGCGGGTGTCTCAAAAATTTGTCTCTATAAAGAAAATATAGAACACATATTATTATTGTCTCTATAAAGACAATTTGATTTGTCTCTCTAGAGACAATTTCATTTGTGTCTCTTTAGAGACAATTACATTTTTGTCTTTTTAGAGACAATTCCATAATTCAAACTATTGTCTCTCTAGAGACAATATAAAAAACTATTTTAAAAAAAGTAAATTTCCATAATTCAAACTATTGTTTCTCTAGAGACAATATAAAAATTATTTTAAAAAAATAAATGTCCATAATTCAAACTATTGTCTCTCTAGAGACAATAAAAATATTATTTAAAAAATAAATAAATGTCCATAATTCAAACCATTGTCTCTTTAGAGACAATATAAAAAATTATTTAAAAAAAATAAATGTCCATCATTCAAACTATTGTCTGAAACAATAAAAAAAATTATTTAAAAAAAAATAAATGTCCATAATTCAAACTATTGTCTCTCTAGAGACAATATAATAAATTATTTAAAAAAAAATAAATGTCCATAATTCAAACTATTGTCTCTCTAGAGACAATATAAAAAATTATTTAAAAAATAAATAAATGTCCATAATTCAAGCTATTGTCTCTCTAGAGACAATAAAAAAAATTATTTAAAAAAAAAATAAATCTGCTCAAACTATTGTCTCGGATTTGCTCCTGCCAAAAATTATTTTAAAAAATATAAATCTGCTGAAACTATTTTCTCGGATTTGCTCCTGCCAATCTATCTGTGTATCCATCTCTATCTACCTATCCATCCATCCATCCATTCAACTATATGCATGTCTGGATATACATATATAAGCCTGCAGATATATGTTTTATAGTGTGTGCTCTCCTAAAATTTGGGATATGCGTGCACATTGCATTTATAGGCTGTGCCTTGGGAAGTATGTATCCATTTTGACTTTTTCTCCATCTCATTTGCAAGGAGAAAAGATGTATTAAACTGGTTAACATTAAATAACAAGGACTTGACAATTACTGTACAATAAATAAACCATGCTCATCTTGATTCAGGGACCAAATAAATTCCCTGGTCCATTAAATCAGAGAAACATACACCAGAGAAAATTCTGGAAAACAAAAATATTCGATAATACAAAAAATTACAAGCTACACATGCAGCATCCTCAAAACTGCCAGCGCTCTAGTTGCACCTCTGCTTCAGTTATGTCTTTCTGAGCTTTCTTCCTATGATAAAATATTGGGTAGTGACGACTGCAATAAGGATAGGACATCAATGTAAGTATAAAAGAGATAGTAATTGTAAAAATTAAAAAAAAAACATCCTATTAATTAAAAACAAATACATGATCACAAAAATGTTACAAAATACATCCATAATGCAAATTTAAATCATGTTATGAAAATGTAATACTTGAAATATATCATTCAAAAACCTTGTGCAAAGAACATCTTGGTGCAGAGAGCCTTGGCACCGCTGACATTATGTCCATAGTTTACCAAAGAGCATTTCTAATTCCCTCACTAACATTGATCAAATATTAGTGTCATATGATAGAAAATCTAGGTGAGAACAATAGACACAAGGCCTACTTTAAATTCTCCAAATAAAGAGTAATGGTATTGGAATACCAGCTTACCATTTGCAACTATTTTTTGATACAATTCTGCTTCTCTTCCTTTGCAATGTGAACAAAGTGTCTGATCTTCTTTGCTGCAATGGCAACATGAAATCAGGTAACATCATGAATTTCTGTATGAAGCAACCTAACTAGACATTCTTATTATAAGAAAGCTAGACAGTTTCTTACAAGGAGAGCAGGCATGAAATCATGCAACCTCATAGATTTTTCCACATAAAAAAGATGAACCCTAGTAGCTTTCTAAAGTGCCAAACTGAAATAATAGTTACTCTCAATTATGAACTACTATAAGCAAGGAAACCACATGTAGGACACCCTCTACTTGTATTAACTAAATACCTGATAGGTGTTTTACAACCAATACAACTGAGTTGTTTCTTGGCAAATTTCATAATTCCACTATTTGAAGGAGTTGATATGGAAATTGCTCATGTGTGACTACCATGAAGAAGCTCCTTACTTGCATACTTCAAAATGGGCTCAAATATTCTCAACAGAGGCTACAGAGCAAAAACAGGCACTAATAAAAAACACTTAGCTGGAAAGAATTACTATCTATCAAGATATATTTGAAACACTGGTGAAATTTTCAAAAAGAGCATAAACTACAAGTGATGATGCTTTGGTCTTTCACCTTGCTCAGTTGATTCTCCAGATAATATTGTGGATCAATATGGATGTTATTCTCCAGTACGTAAATTGGATCCTTAGATTTCTCATATGCCTGAGCCCAAGTAAACACATTAGTCATTATATCCATAATCCCTCTGTAAATTATGCCTCCAAATAAAACATAACAAAATAATTAAAATAACCATTTTTTAGTGCAATATCGAGACTTATGCTAAGCACAGAAGGGGTTAATTATTACCTTGGCACCTTTTGCAGCCTTTATGATGACATATGGAACACGATCACCCACAGTTGGAGCAGTTGCAGCATCTCTTTGTAAACCAGGGGCAACTTGGCTTGAAAACACGACATCAATTTAAAAAATCCAACAATGGACTCATTGTCAATAAAAAGAAAAATATTACAAGAGTCTTTAGATGCACCGCAGTAATAAAAATAGAGAGATAGGATTGAAATGGAACCAGAAGGCATTGCACCATTCATTATACTTGTTCTGAGAATTTATTTCCAGTATTTACCTTCCGCATGCGCTCAGCTAGTTCCATGTGTGCTGCCTTGACTGCATAGTCATCTCCAGTCTTTGTTAGACCCTGACTCAACAAAGAGTTTGTTAGCACAAGCAAACAACAATGCCCTTAAGAATATGCTGATAGCCTTGATAAAGGATATGACCTGCAAACATCTGTTTCTGCCGCATCTTAACAGTAATAAATTTTTCTCAAAATGAGATTAAAAATGCAGATTATTATATATTGTCATGTTTTGATTCTCTTCAATTGTATAAGAGCCTCCCTTGACACTTATTCCTCCCATTTCTAGCAGTAAATATTGACTGAATCCCTTCCAAGTACAGAATGTAGTGAGAAGAAACATGACAAACTGAAAAAGGAAACTTCCATGGCCTGCCCCAACTAGGTATATAGTATACACTTCTAACACTTGAAACCAGGAATATGTAATAAGTAACTTGCTCGCAATGTAAATCTCCTCTTCCCCCTATCATATTTTCTCCATTTCAAAAGTAACAAATGGTCAAATAAATTTGGTAATAAACATGCAGAAGGATTCATTGTTCTCACCTTAGTTATCACCAAAAGTGACGAATCCATTATGTTCATTAACAAGTCAGAAATAGTGTTCTTGACATACTGCACTGCACCAGGTATGTCACAATCAATGAGTATTTTGTGAAGGTTGTAATATCCCCAGGATTTTACAAATATTTTATTTACCATGGTTAAAAGGAAAAGAAACAAACTAATGGATGATGGTTCTGTATGATGTATAAATTGTTATTTTATTATGAGTAAATAACTAAATGAGTTCCTGGTCACGAGAATATTGTGTAACTTCTGAAGAAGGAAGTTATGTTCTTTTTTTTGTTTTTTTTTTTAATAAAAAAATAAAAGAAAAAGAAACAGTTGAAAACCCTAACTGCCTCCCTCTCCAATGTGGGTGACTTCTGAGGAAAGGAAGGAAAGGGGGATTACTGTGTAGTAGAGGACCGACAGAGGGCAAGAGAAAGGAAGCTTGCCAAGTCTGGTGATGACCAGATGGTAAGGGCGCAAAGCGCAGACAATTGTCAAGGATTGTTTGTCCTTGAGTAAGCCAGGGGGGAGATTGGTCTCGAAGGACAATCTCGTGGTCGGGTGGTTGGCTAACTGCAGAAAGCAGTGGTGATTTATTCTTGGAATTACTGATTGGACAGAAAACCAGGTACGAAGTGTTAACCTGAATCTCGTTAATATCTGCAATGAACAGAAGAATTTCTTTCTGCAAACTAGTCTTATTAGGAGACTTCAATTAATAGCTGTATTTAACAATATGTGCAGCGAATCTGAAGGATTTTCTTTCTGTAAATCAATCTTATTGTTTTATTAGAGGACTTCGAGTAATGGTTGTATTAAACTGAAAGTAAAAATTCTGCGAATTAGCCTCATCAGAGGTCATTAATTAGAGTTAGCGTGAACCTGAGGGTTTAAACCTTGGGGGTCATGAGATGATAGTGGGATGGTAATGGGTACAGGGTTTTATTTAGCACAGAATCATAATAACCGTCCTTTGTCTCTTGTCTAACTTAAAGGTGGTACACGGGTTTGAATTAGCTAGGCTAGGAAACTCCGTGGTAAAGAATGTACACCAAAATCTAGAACAGTGCCATGCAATAGAAATCAATTAAGAAAAGAAAATTGTCCACATTAACAATTACGCTTAAAAGTATAGCAAGAAACTGTGCATGATGTAGAAAGATTAGGGAGGTTGGTAAGAATTTCATTCTAACTAATTTACATGTAACATTGAAATATAATTGACATCTTTTAGAACCAAAGACAATTCTTAAATGATAAAACAAAGACCTTCTGTGAGACAGAGCCACGAGGCGCTGTAGCCAGGGTTGAATTACAGTGCCATGGAGCAGCCACTCAAGAGTGGCATTTGAGCCTGAGTAGGCCAGACCACATTCTCAGGCGTGGCCAGAATTAACACCCTGGTATACCAAAACCCTTGGGTAGGGTATTTCAAACAACAAAACCTTAACGAGCCAAAAGGAACCTAGCAGAGTGTTATTAAGCCTGTGGATGTAAGCAGTTTTGAAACCGAAAATCAATCACAAGATGCATTCGCAAAACTGTGCATAGTAGCCAAATAATAAATAGCAAATATCAACCAACAGTTGGTCGAACCAGGTTATCCATGAAAAAAAAGAAGCCTCATATTTCATTTAACGCAAATACACCCTTAGAACATGCAGTATGGGGACAGTAAAAGGACAAAGGTCAACATCTAAGTTCAATACCAGCATATTAATTTATAGTACAAATACAAGAGAGAAGCATGCTGCAGCATGACTATGTACAATCGTGCCAAAGTCCAAGGGCTTGGTCAAGAACTAGAAACCATGGCCAAATGCCAAAACCCTTATAGCAAATAAGTAAAACTATACTCTAAAACCTGAGCTTGCTCTCAGGAGCTTCCATACAACGTGGAAGAGACAAAGTCACAGAATACCTTTAGCTAACTTTTCATTGATTAATAATGGAGACTTTCCATTCGAGGGCGGTCGAAGGTGATGAGCATACCTGGAACCCTGGACTTGGTGCAAGGAGGGTTTCTTTAAAGTAGAGTAGGCGTCCAACCTGTATCCAACAACCAGGGCATGGAAAAAAAAAGTAAAAGACTATGTCAGTTTGGTGAATTAGGAAAGACATTCTAACAGTCTAGAAGAAGGAACTCAGTGGCCATGAGTTGGGAGTTTACCTGAGTCAGATGGAGCCATCATGAGCCCGACCAACCTTCAGTGTTGCAACGGACCGTCACATTCGATACCCAAACTCTACAACCAAAAGAGTGCAGGACGAGGTCACGAATATCACAAAACAGTGGTGTGGCTAACTTGGGGAATCTCATAAAAACAACTTCACTGCAAGTTTGTTTACCTGAAGGGAGCAGGGGGCCTGGAATCGCCTGCGGTGGAACCAGAACTGAGAAGTTGACAACCCGGGCAGCATGGGTTCAGTCTACCATAGTTGTTTCTGCGGGGATCAACCCTCCAAATGAACTCCACCACCCTGAACCGAGGCATAGGGTGAAACCGTGAATTGGTGACAGCCGTTGGATAGCAAGGTGTAATCACCACCATCGATGATGGCGGGACTACCCACAGTGCTGACTCAAATTTCCAGCCACGTACAGAATGAACCGCCAAAGTTAGTGGCACCTTACCTTAGCCATGTGAATGCAGGAGATCTACCAGACGTGATGCCACGTGGACAGTGATTGCATGTCATCCAAGTGGCAAAGTAAACGAGTCATAAAATCCATTCATCAAGACTGGGGGAAAATCCATGAATGCATATAAACATGTGCCAACAGTTAAACATCAGGGATTAACTTAAGGTTAAAGATATGTCAACGAGTCATGTGGGTTGGTGAGAGTAATTCTTACCATAAACAAAAAAAAAATATACTTTTTTTACCGGGTAGGATTCATTACAAAGGCACTCTGTAACCAATTTCTTCACCAGCAGTCAATTGTCCCTTCGCACTGTTTCAATTCCTGTTGATATGGAATATTTAAAAGATCATGAATATTTAATAATTAAGAAGGCATCAAATAAATTATTTTTCTAAGAGCATTTTGAGCCTTCACAAACACTAAGGCCTGTCTTTGAAACAAAAAGATCAGGTTTGTCACCTTTAGTATCCATTTTTTCATAAGCATCTGGCTTTGTCCACAACAACCCAGCATATCTTTTTTTGCTGATCAACATGTATGGGTAATATATTTTCTCAAATTCTAGTTTAATAGGTTGCATAAAAGCATATGTTAAATAACTCACTGATTAGATGCCAAAGATGCACCAAACAGATCCAAATAAGCCACAGAAAAGCATAACTGATCATCTTGTCCTGTGCATATTTACAAAGAACTCATGGAAGTGGAATGTCAAAAGAAGATTAGTTTTAAAAAGAAAGGTGATATTAAAACATTCATCCCTACAAAAACATCATTAAAAACTCTAGAGGCTTCACGGATATTTAAAATTCTTGACACTGTACCTTTGTAAATGTACCACTAATATAATCTGAGGCTTCCCTCCCTAGCGTCATGGCCTCTTCTATATTTGGTACACCAATATGTATCATAACTGACTCTGTATCTCCATATACAACCTAGATTCAAATATAAAAATATAATATCAAGCTTTACAGTAGAAATGTTGGTTAGGATCAGATCACCCATTATGATTTCAAGAACTTGGACTATCACCAATACAACAAGTGTACTTCCTGTCATTACTGATCGAGTTCAAAGGTTACAAATTCCTTTAGTTGCTAAATAATAGCCTACCTCAGCATTGTATTGGTAACCACCAACTATTGTGAACCTTTCTTCAAATAGCCTCTTTGTATGCTCTATCATTTGACGGCCTGACAGGTGGAAAAAAAATGAGGTGATTAATGATATGAAATTTTAAAACAATACGTAAAATCGATATTGTCTGATGGAATAGAGAATGTGTCAAAAGATCAAAATGGACTTGTAATCAAAATATAATAAGAGGACCTAAGCATATCATCTTAGTTGTCAATTACAGTTCATACCCAAAACATTATGCCAGGAGGAAGAAAAGAATTACATGGATATAATTGATGCCCAAAAATAATCAATGTGAATGGCTGATACATGCATATATAAAAGAGAGGACTGCAAGCATCTCTATCTTGTAAGTAAAAGAAGCACCAACAATGATCACCAGATGGAAAATTGGTCATCTCTCTCTATTACTAAGAAGAAAAATGTTATATTTGGCAATAGATGTAGTATATTCTATCCCTGCACCCAACATAAGAATATACCTGATGCATAAATGAACTCTCATACTACAGGCCTGATTTAATAGTATTAACTTTCTATGTTTCCCAAGTAGATCCAATTGGGTGATATAGGTATGGCCCTAATGAAATTTCCATATGCAAGACAAAAAGCATAGAACAATAACCATGAAATAAGAAACCTTGCTTCAATAATGCAATTCCTATTACACAGTCCAAGAAAGGCTTGCCATCTGACAGTAGACTACAGCAAAATCTGCCATGTATCGGAGAAAGGTCACATGCTGCAAAAGCCAATTAGGTTTCACTAGAAAGCCAGCTCCATAAATTTGGACCAAAGCAATGGTGGCGGCAACGAAGTTCCCTACCATCAAACATAGGAGTTGTATTCAACCGCCGCCAAGCTACAATCCATGCTTCGTAATAACCACTAGCAGCCCAGAATCCCCAACTTGAAAAAATCAACCCCCTAAATTTCAATCAATGCATTATTTATGCACCCCTCCACCCAACTTGTAATGATCATCCCACTAAAAATATCAAATAATCTCAGTTCTAATCCCCAATAACATGTTAATTCAGCTCCTGGATCTAAAGGCAAGAAGTTTGGAATCTACATAGCTGATCCTGTAATCAACCTCCTCTATTCTAAAAAATAAAGAGATGAACGGTGAATAGGTAATAAAAAACAACCTTGTAAAAATTCTGGTGTACAAAAAGTGAACTTTCGATTCTTTAATACGTCAATTTCTACATACCCAAGCCTTGTGCAGCAACATCGGTAGCAGTCATAATAGGACTCTTTCCAGCCTTAAATTCTGATAAGACCCAGTCTCTCTCTCAGCTTGGCTTTTATCTCCATGAATTGATAGTGCTGGCAATCCATCCATACGAAGTTTCCTAGTAACTTGGTCACAACCTTTTTTAGTTTCCAAAAAGATAAACAAGCGGCTACCATCCATGATCTCCTCTAAGAGATGTATTAACCTGAAAGAGAAATGTCTTAATTCATGGGTGCATTTGCACAGCTAAAAAGCAAAACGATAGTCAGTATATACTATAAAATGCACCTAGGAAGGATAAACTGCACCTTGTATACTTCTCATGTTCAGAAACAATCTCCACAATTTGCTCAATAGCATGGTTTGCCTTGAGTTCTTGTGAGCCAATTATTACCTAGAAAGACATAAAAATTCATACAACTTTAGCAGAAATTGGAAAACCTCCAATAGACTCCAATAATAATAAAGTTGCAAACACAACACAGACCATCACTTGCCACCCAAGAAAAGAAGAGCTCAGTTTTATTACATGCAGACTTGTAGAAAAGAAACCACCTTGTATGGATCATGCAGAGGTTGCCTAGCAAGAAGCTTGACTTCCTTTGGCCAAGTTGCACTCCAGTATAATGTCTGCCGATCTGGCTGAATCTGCGTACCAGGGAATATTCAGAATTGGTTACAACAGACACCAAATAGCTCTGATGTCAAAGGGGAGAAATAGTGCAGGAAGATAGGTTAATTAAACATTTTCCAACAGATAAACATGGATTACAGAAAGATCCGCAAAATTTGGTCCATACCCCATGGAAAATTTCTAAGTAACTAATAATTCACTGCCATCACCAACAAGGTCCTTTTCATTAAGGCACCGATATAAAGTCCATACATACACGTGCGTGTGTGTGCTATTCAAAGTTACAATTGTCTCAAAACCATGGACGTGAACTTACATTTCTAGACACTAGTTGTATTAATGAATGCTACTGTGAATAATAAAAATCAAAACGAGACATTGCTGCTCCCAAAACAAATATTCAAAACCCACAGTTCAGATTTCAATACCAACCTTCTTCCTTAGCCAGGAAAGGACAAAATTGAGAAAACCAAAGAAAAAAAATAATAATAACAACAACGAAAGAAACAAAATATAACCCAACAAAAAAAAAAAATCAACTTTTTATGGTCTTTTATAATGCATTCTTAACTACTAATGAAAACAACTTTGATATTTGAGTCAATAAGTAATGGAAATCAATATTAAAGCCACAAAACATGTCATATTGAAAAGTTTACGAGTGTGCAATTTATCCTGTGTAACTAAGCCTATAGTATAGATTAAATGGCAACAATGCATACTTGAGAAACAATTTTTTTTATCTGTGGTTCAAAACCCATGTCTAGCATATGATCAACTTCATCTAACACAAGATATGTCACTCTTCGCAAGTTTGTATTTTTTGACTCCAACATATCGATGAACCGACCCGGAGTTGCAATGACAATCTAAACCCCTAAATCCAAACAAGGGAAGAATAAAATTAGCAATTCAGAGTGACATCCAAAGGTTTGAGAACATATAAACAGTGAAGGAAATGAAACAATAAAACATAAACGATCGAGATCTATGGATACATAAAAGGCTTAGAGTGATGCTACAAAGTAGCCTACCTTTCGAAAGATCTCGTACTTGTGGACCTTTGGGAGCACCTCCATATATACACGTATTCTTGATTTTTGACGATGCCCCAAATTTAGTTGCCTCTTGCTGAATCTGGACAAGAAGCTCATGTGTAGGTGCTAATACCAAGACAATAGGCCCATCTCCTGGAGCTGATATATGACAACAAGTGACAGCATTTAATATGTAGCCATGTATGGTAGGTATGGAGGAAAAAGACATTTCCCTCCCATCAAGAGATCATGCTTAAAAAAAAAAAATTACATCACAGTTGTTACACAGTAATTTGTCACTGCCTTCCTGTCAGTCACCCTGCTGTGCCAATCACTAAGTTCATGCCTTCTGAACTGGCCCAAAAACCCATTTTTCTAAAGTTTTATTCATCAGCGCGTCTGTTTGCAAAATACCCGCGATGACTGGCGCTCCATAGTGTATTCCGTGCGCTGCCAGCTCGGAAGGACATCACTTTTCCGCGCTGGTCGCCAGCGCGCCTTTCCCGTGTTCTTCCGCGCTGACATGACTGTCCCAGTTATGTAGATGCGGCGACATCGCGTCAGTTGCCTCATAATCCGCGCTGATCCAGTTTGGGCGAATTTGTTCAAACAGCGAGCCTTCCAGATCACTCCAGGCTTGGTTGTTAGCTTTGTGAATGTCGACTCCCTTCTATAGCATGTCTGTTCGACCCTTTGCAACCACTTCCCTTGAAGATAAGCTCATCCTTCCACCCTTTTAGGAGGCTCCTTCTCCTACATATACTTCCACCATTACCATGAGCAGCTAGTTAGACATAGCTTGGATTGTATAGAGCTTATAGTGCTCAGATTGCTGCTACTATAGGTATTTGGTGTGCTAGGTGTGGAAGTGATTGATTGCTTAGGGAAGGTTGTTTTGTGTTGCTTGTGTGTGAGAGAGAGTTGTTTGTCTTGGGAGAATCATCCTCAAAGGTGAATGCTTGAGATACATGCTGACTGGCCCCTCCTGAGAAGTTTACCGACGTCAGAACATTTGGTTGTACTCTTCTCTATTCTGATTAGTAATAGATGACTGCTATTATTGTTCCATTCTCATTTGTATTTGCAATGGTTAAATGTAAATTACATCTTTTCTGACCGATGTATGGTTGCTTTTACTAGATTTCACACTTGCGTTTGTTTCCTCTTCGTGTGTGCAGGTATCTATTCGCGGAGATCGCGAGGGATCGTGACCAGCTGAAGCGAAGGAGCGAAGGCAGCATCCCTTCGTCAAACGACAGCGCTGGAATCCAAGTAGGTGCTCTCTGCCTCTTGTTTAATTGTAATTAGGAACATGCATAGCAGCATTGTTTGATTGTTGCTAGACCCTTGCTGGGCTAGTAGGGATCGCCTCTATCCTTAGAGGGGATTTACCTCTCCAACAATTTGGCGACTCCACTGGGGATCAGCCTTTTTGTCTCTTGAGTCCACTTTTGTGTTTGACTTTGATTGGTCTCTTTTTCCGAGATTCTGGGATTGTCTCTCTGCTTATAAACTTTCTGGGTACATCTAGGAAGTGTCTTGATTGTTAGAAGGCTCTTGCCTTTGGTTTGGGAAGTTTTTGCATTGGCTTCGCTTGTTTTCATCCTCAGCGCGCTTTAATTCAGAACAGTCGCGCTGGCATCGCGCCCCTGTTCCTTTGGTATCCTTTTCATCGCGCCTTTACGTCTAACAGTCGCGCTGACCTCGTTTTCAGAGACAGCGCGCTTTATTCGTGTCCTTCCGCGCTGGCATCGCGTCCCCGCTTCTTTGTGATCTGTGTCATCGCGTCTGTGTGGTTTCTTTCTGCGCTGACCTCGTTTTTCTGAGACAGCGCGCTTTATCCTTGTCCTTCCGTGCTGACGTCGTAAAGCTGCTACAGGCCTCCTCCTGTCAGCGCCGAGTTGTTGAAGGCTACCCGCGCTGGTCCTGTAAAGTTCATTTTTGACCAAATTAGCCTCCTGAACCTCTTGCTTTGACTATCCCTTCTTCTCTCCGCCTGTTTTGTGACTTGCTTTTCACTGTCTGAACTCTGAACTCCTTGATTGCGGAGTCTGGATCCATAGGGTTCCGTTTTTGCTTAGTTTTTGGTTTTGCGGATACCTTCCCTTTTGCTTTCGCTGCTTGGTTTGTGTTTACACCGTCACTTTTTCGATTGCTGAATGGTTTTGAGTCTCTAATTGACTGGTTGTAACTCTCATCCTTCGGGTGTCTGCCCTTTTCTGTTGATTCTGCACTCTAGCCCTAGGGTATCTAGTGGTCGTGTGTGTGTCAAGCCTTCCGTAGGGACCTTGTTTGCTTGTTTGACCAGCCAACTTCAGATTTGTTTATGCACTTGTTCAGTGATTGTTGAAGTGCTTTTGGTTGTGTTTCCGAGTGTTTTTCGCTTTCTCCTTGCTTGCAATCCTTGCTTGACTTGCCGAGCTTAGATCACATAGCTCGTGCAGAACTTAGTTTTCCCTTTGATTTGGAAATCTTTGTTGAAGTGTTTTGGGAACTTTGTGTGCTTTCATTAGGCAATTGCATTTTGCTTGGTGTTCTAGTTCCTCCAAATTATTTTAGATGCTTTGTGTCACTGAAAGAAAATCAAACTAGTGGCTTTACTTTTAAAAATTGAAAAGGAAAAGAATGTTTCATTGATTTGCATTTTCAAAAGAAAAAGTTTCCTTTCCTCGCTTTTAGTTGCATTAGGCCGCTTGATTGATTGTGTTCGTTTTGTTTGATCGAAATCTCTTTACTCTTCCATAGCTAGAATTCATCGAACAAAATGATTCTCTTTGGCATGTAGTTTGCATCTAGGTAATTGTGAGAGAACATACGATAGGACCTGAAATCGAAACTTAAACTCAAGATCAACTATAAAATGAACCGAATGAATCTAAAAACGCATTGGAACTAAACGCAAACATCTAGAGGTCTAGGTTAGAGACGTGTTCCGGCGTCTTTAAACATAGTCACTGTTGTTTCACATTATGGTTGGGTGATTCCTCCTTCTGTGACTTGATAGTGGTCTAACACGGACTGCGCTCCCACGTACCGTCGCGTATATAGGGAGACCCCACTAGGCTTTTATCCTTTATCCATAGGAAGCCGAGTCTGCCGCCTTGTGAACCGTAATGCACCGAACACAGCATTCGGGAAGATTGACTGCAGTACGGAAAGTCCTTGGCTCTCATACGATTGCTAAGGTGTATAAGCAGTTTTACGGGTCACCTGGTAAACCCTATACCTAGAGTCTCCAGAGCAGTCACTTTTGATCCTTTTCGGACTCCCTAAATGAAAAGGTGCCAGTGAGCTTCTTGTCACTTCGTGCTCATTAAACATTCGAAGGAGACTAGAGTCATCTTTTCGTCCTTTTCTCGACTCTTGAAACATGAAAAGGTCAAGTTCAGTTCCTGTGTCTTAAAAATTTATTCGGCCACGATAACATCACCTGATTAGATCTCGTGTGCGTTAGCTTGAGTAGGTTTCGTTTTCGTTTGCTATGGCAACTTTTCCAGGATTCACTAACCCAGGTTCCCCATCTGATGGGAATCCAGGACAATTCCCTCCTCTTGGGAATGTTGGTGCTCCGTATATGGCGACGTTGTCCCTACCAGGGTTAACTGTCGGGTTGCCTGTGTGGTTGTTTTCAACCTCTTTGGTCCCTACCGTATCGGCTGTTAGTCCATCAGTCCCTCCACCTGAACGACATCATGTTGATCCTAAGGTGGATCTCTCCCCCTCGACGCCTACTTCTACGTCGTCCTCTTGTACTTCGCCTGGTGAAATTCTCGATGTGAGTAACCAGGTGGCTAAGAAGAAGAAGAGGAAGACCAAGAAGAAGAAGTCCCCTCAGGGAGAGCCTACACACACAGTCCCCCTCTCAAGTCCAGCTATCCACTCCAGTACACCTGAAGTTGGGTCACCTTCTGCTCCTCCGCGGAAGGTTAAGTTTCCTTGTCGATTATGCAGGGAGGACCATCTGCTTCGTGATTGTCCTTGCATTCCCAGGGTATTAGAAGTTTGGTCCCACGATCCGGCCCGCCCTTCATCGTCCACTAATGATCATGGCGATGCTACCTCATCAGTTGGGAATGGTAAGGAGAAAGGGAAGTTTCGAATCCCCTGTCGACTTTGTGAAGGCGAACATCCCCTTCACCTTTGTCCCCTCATGGATAAAGCCTCTGTTGTGTTGGAAAGTCTTGCTGCTCCTCCGAATCCATTTCCCGCCGGTTATCAACGTCTTTCTACAACTGTAGATCGCGCCCTTGTTGACAAAGAGATTGCTTCAGATTCCTCTCTTGTCCAGGCTCCTCTTCCCGAACCTGGCTGTCCCCAGCCTGTTCCAGACCCGCCGTTGGTCGGAAAGAGTGTTGATTCGAGTTCCCCCCCTCTCGAGCACTCTATTTCGGAAGAGAAAAATTCTCATGTTCTTCTCGTCTCGGCAAATCCTCCGGAGCCTGATAATGGTGTTCCCACCCCAACCTCTCCCGAGGATTCAGAGTCAGTTCTTTCCGAGCAGGGGGGCAACCATATGGTTCCCCCACCAAGTAGTTCGGTCATCTCCTTTGATTGGAGTCGTTTGACTGCCCCTCCCCTTCCGTCCCATGTGCCTTTCTGGGTCACCGCCTATGCTTGCAATAAGGCGCTGCCTGGCACTGTGTTAGACGAAGGAGCATCGGTTAGTCTTATGCCCGTTACTACTTGGCGAGCTTTGGGTTCCCCATCGCTTGTACCTGTCGCACCGCATCTCACCGCGTTTGACGAAGGAACGAGTCAACCATTAGGGATCCTTCCAAAGTTTCCTATTACTTTGGGGGGCAAGACTGTCTATATAGACATCTCGGTTACCCAAGGTTCTTTAGACTTCAGTCTTCTCCTTGGTCGTGATTATGTGTATGCCATGGGAGCCCTTGTTTCTTCACTTTTCCGTGTGGTTTGTTTTCCACACGATGGAAGAATCGTGACGTTCGATCAATTATCGTTCGTTCGTCCACAAGCCCCTCTGGCGCACTCGTCCTTCCCTCCCGGCTTTCATCCACAAGTTGCATTTGCCTCGCCGCAAATCAACTATGTGGCCACCTACCCCGTGTCCGTACCCAGTGATGACACCATCGTGCATAGTGTCCTGGGGGCATTAGGTCCTGATTTCCAAGATGTCGGCCTTCCCTCCGGAGCCACTTTCTTGGGGGCCTCCACTTCCCGTTCATTATGATGAAGTCTGTATGGAGCATAGTTCTTTTCCGGTGTCAAGCTCCTTAAAAAATGAAACTGGGTCTGGTCGGAGCATAGTTCGCTTTCCTGTGTCAAGCTCCTTACAAAATGCAACTAAGTATTCGAGCATCGTTCCTGATCTTGTGTCAAGCTCGTCTAAACATGAAACAAGGGTTATGAGGATAGTTCTTTTACTGTGTCAACCTCATTAAAAAAATGAAACAACTCCCTTTTCAGATCGAGTCTTTGATTAAGATCTCGTCGACTTCAGCTCATTATCCGGGAAGGTGACTTAGAGACTCCCTTCAGGTGCCTTAGAGCCTGCATGCCTCAATGGCAGGTTCTTCGTGTTCGACGCGAGGTTTACATCATTGGCCTCCGATCGAATGATTCCGTGGGTGTTCGACACCAGCTCATTGATTCACATGCCGCGGATTGTACCTATAGTACCTTGAGGGCCATTGTCATTATTGGTGGTGCCTCTCGCGTCTGTTAACAGTTTTCATCATTGACTGGTAATCAGACGATGTTCATGCATGTTCGACTTCAACTCATGTATTCACATGCTTGGACTTGTACTTTGTTCGGACGAGATGGAGCGCAAGACCCTGGATCCCTGTCTGTTATGGTCCAGGTTGCGATTTTGTGGATGATCATTACATGACTCATTGATGGATGGCTGCGCCCATACCTGAGTCTTCATGGATGGCTGCGACCATACCTTATCATTATTATGGTCTCTTTAGCTGGGTGGCTGCGTCCATTCCACGGACCTTTTCGCATGTCTTTTTGGATGGCTGCGCCCATGCCTAGGCTGCATGTACTTGATTATCAGAGATATTTCGGTCCTTCCTGGCGGTGTTCCAGTTCGGCAAAGTGTTGTAAAGCATTTCACCCCTCCCACTCTCTCGGTCTTCATGCTTTAGGGGGCATCTGTTACACAGTAATTTGTCACTGCCTTCCTGTCAGTCACCCTGCTGTGCCAATCACTAAGTTCATGCCTTCTGAACTGGCCCAAAAACCCATTTTTCTAAAGTTTTATTCATCAGCGCGTCTGTTTGCAAAATACTCGCGATGACTGGAGCTCCATAGTGTATTCCGTGCGCTGCCAGCTCGGAAGGACATCACTTTTCCGTGCTGGTCGCCAGCGCGCCTTTCCCGTGTTCTTCCGCGCTGACATGACTGTCCCAGTTATGTAGATGCGGCGACATCGCGTCAGTTGCCTCATAATCCGCGCTGATCCAGTTTGGGCGAATTTGTTCAAACAGCCAGCCTTCCAGATCACTCCAGGCTTGGTTGTTAGCTTTGTGAATGTCGACTCCCTTCTATGGCATGTCTGTTCGACCCTTTGCAACCACTTCCCTTGAAGATAAGCTCATCCTTCCACCCTTTTAGGAGGCTCCTTCTCCTACATATACTTCCACCATTACCATGAGCAGCTAGTTAGACATAGCTTGGATTGTATAGAGCTTATAGTGCTCAGATTGCTGCTACTATAGGTATTTGGTGTGCTAGGTGTGGAAGTGATTGATTGCTTAGGGAAGGTTGTTTTGTGTTGCTTGTGTGTGAGAGAGAGTTGTTTGTCTTGGGAGAATCATCCTCAAAGGTGAATGCTTGAGATACATGCTGACTGGCCCCTCCTGAGAAGTTTACCGACGTCAGAACATTTGGTTGTACTCTTCTCTATTCTGATTAATAATAGATGACTGCTATTATTGTTCCATTCTCATTTGTATTTTCAATGGTTAAATGTGAATTACATCTTTTCTGACTGATGTATGGTTGCTTTTACTAGATTTCACGCTTGCGTTTGTTTCCTCTTCGTGTGTGCAGGTATCTATTCGCGGAGATCGCGAGGGATCGTGACCAGCTGAAGCGAAGGAGCGAAGGCAGCATCCCTTCGTCAAACGACAGCGCTGGAATCCAAGTAGGTGCTCTCTGCCTCTTGTTTAATTGTAATTAGGAACATGCATAGCAGCATTGTTTGATTGTTGCTAGACCCTTGCTGGGCTAGTAGGGATCGCCTCTATCCGTAGAGGGGATTTACCTCTCCAACAACAGTAAAAGGGCCAAGGAGGAGATAAGGCTCTAGATAGTTTAAAGCTAAAAGACGCAATAACAAACCTAAATAAGGTTGAGAATTAACATGAACAATAGCAGGTAAAAGATATGCCAGTGTCTTCCCAAAGCCTGTCTCAGCAATACCAATTAAATCCCGCCCTTTCAAAGCTATAGGCCATCCTTGAGCTTGAATAGGTGTTGGCTCTGTAAAGCCTGCCTTTACAACCTCTTCAAGAACATACTCTGACAAAAAAAAATACCCGCAATTCAAAAATTAGCATAATTTTTCTTACATTCCAGAAATGTCTTAAAACCACAATTTTGATAATCAGTAAAATTTGACACCCAAAATAGATATAGAAAGGCCTGAGCTTTGATTGTTGCTCAACGATCCTATTTTACACATTTCAAATTTTTAGGTTGAATAGAAATCATAAAATATAGGGAAACCAAGTCCAATTCAAGAAGGCCAAAAGACAAATTTCTAAATTATCTTGCATTCATGTACAATTCAACATAGCATTCAAGGAATCATCACTCATCAATACACAGACATGTTAACATGTGAGGGGTACTTTTAACTAAGATAACAATAAGAGAAACTCCTCCAAATACCAAATACATTTATACATTCAAATCACATGCCTTCAATAATCATTATATGATTTCTTTATATACCTATTTAAATAGTGCACATATGGCCCATTACTTATTAATGCCAACCATATTACATAATTATTTACACATAACATAGGCATTTAACCCCATAAATACTACCCTTTGGAATCATATCATATACATTTAACCCCTTATATTCCCTTGGTTCATATCATAAATACATCCTTAAAAAGCTTTGAAATATGAAAACAATCATAGTGAGAAAGGATCTTAAAAAAATATTTCAAAGAATAGGAAATTGGCACATTAATATCATACAATAAAGTATCTATAGATTTTTCAAAACAGTCCCTTCTCAGGGATGGGCAATAGAGTCTCGTCGGAGAATACAAGGTCAAAGCATAGAAGCACTACAACTACCCTTTTTATCATGTCAACCTTCAATAGCAATCCCTCATAGCAATTCAGGAACATGGGAATTACAAGGAAAGTAGTGATGTGCTGCAATTTAAATTCAACAAAGACAGACACACAACCAAGGAATGTTACACGTCCTCTAACTTTGCACTTGTGATGAGGAAAATCCCTACTTTGAATTCATGTTAGAATTAATCTAGATTACCATCCTATCATTGCCTATTATTTTGAGAGGAAACTGGAGCAAAGTAGAAGAATAATTTAACCTTCCGGCACAATCGCTTAGCTAACAAGGATGGTTGAAACTTTCTCCTCTTGGATAGGAGAGAAAGAGAGTAGTTAGATGCCGTGATGTAAAAAATTTATTATCTCAGAAACAGTCAAACAGGAAAACTTCACACACAAAAAATCCACGTGCAAGGAAGTTTGAACAATTTAATCCCATCACAAAGAAAAAGGTGCACAATAGAAGCCAAGACTAAGTCACAACTGAAAAATTCAGGGATGAAGTGCGAATGAAGCTTATAATCAAAATCACTTCAAGGAGTCCAGGTCCCAAAAATACTAAGTTCTTGCGAAACCTCTAAAATTAGAGGCTAAATGTATTGTTAGATTAAAGTTACGGGAGGCAACCTTCCAGAGCTTCAACAACATATCCTCAAGGAAATGTGTTGGGAACCAATTTTCCACCAAGTTTTTGGTATGGGAGTGTAGGAGCAGATTCTCAAGGAAATTTGAGGGGATTGGGACATAGAAGTTCCTAGCATAGGGTCTCATTTCTAAAAATAAAAAAATAAAAAAATAATAATGATAAAACCCTAACAATAACAATAGATCTCATGCAAATTCATCATTGAGCAATCCAATGAAAACACCCAATACTGAAAACCCACAATCCTGAAAACCCACAATCTTGAAAACTGTTAAGGGCACTAAATTGATATGAAATTCTACTTTCTTCAAGTCCAATGAGGTTGGAACCACTGTCAAATATCTTAAAGTCCAATGAGGTTCGAACCACTCTCAAATATCCTAAAACAATGAGTGGTAATATTTAAAAAATTAAATAAAAAAATTTAGATATAAGAGAATGTAATGTTATAATGTCAAGTAAAAAAGATAAAAGAGATAGGGAGAGAATGTGTATAATTACCGAAGTCACAAATTCCTCAAAACTCTAAACCCTATCTCTATTCTGTCTTAAAACGTTGTTAGATAAAATCTTTGTTGTTATACAAAATCTTTGGGGAATTCTTAAAAAATTGTTAGACATAAAATCATTTCTTTGGGGAATGGGTGTTAGTTTTGCACCCAGGGATTTATGATGGAGACAAATATTAATAATACCTAGAAAACCTGCGTCACGAAAACTTTTGACGGGCTTATGAACGCCCCAGCCATCGACTATAATTTCACGTCTCTTGCGATATTCCCTGACCTCGTATTCAGTCATAGAGGTGATGTCCTCTACCTCCTCGTAGAAATTATTCATAAAGGGTGGCAGGTTCTCAAAATCCTGCTTCGGCAGTGAAATCCCTCTTCGATCCACTCCCTTGAAACCCCCCATAATAACTTCCTCCTCCTCCACCCGCCAAGCCATCGCTGCAAAAACGCTGCAACTTTAAAACCAGCTTCCACATCATAAAATAGCAAACCGTATAATGTCATTTGCATGATTATTTCGCTATATTTTACCTCTTCCTCTCGCGGTACGAGTTGGGATCGCCATATTTGTTGTCGTAGTGGCTCATTGCTCACAAACCATGTAGAGAATATTTGAAACCCTAAACACCCAACAGAAACAGATGGACTCCGCTGTAACTAAGAAATGTTGGATGGGACGAAAAGGCCAATGTCAATCTTTGATATCAAAAGGCCTTCCTCCCCTCTAAACCTTTCAATCCTTCTCCTCCCTTTAAATATCCTCTCTCCTCTGAATTAAAAAGAACATTAATTTTTTAATTAATAGATGCCATTTATGAGAGGTACGGCCTCCTTGCTCGCCGTGATTTACATAAATGAAAGCCTTTTCATTGATTCTTAATCGCAATTTAGGCCAAGGGCAAAGCTTATAGACAATAGAGTTTCCTTTTAGTTACTGAATGGCTTATTTTACCTCATTGTTATGAAGCTATGAAGCATCAAAGAAGAGGATATAAAGTTCTTTGAACACAAGGATACTAGTTTAACCATCACCATTGTAATGGTAAAATTTATCAATCATTTGATCATTGTAATCAAATAAATAAATTGGGTTAATATTAATTTTTTAGCTTTTTTTTTATAATTATGGTGAATCTAACAACTCGTAAGTCAAATATATTATGTATTTATGACTATATCTAATGGCCCATAAGCCAAATATATTAGGCATTTATGACTTAGCAAGAGCTGAGACTCCACGAAGGTGGGGGACCCTGCTTCTTAAGTCTTACCAAAATGGGTCAAAGATGTCCCTCTGTGAGATTCAACACAAGGTGGAGGGGATAACATCCTATTCTGCCAACCACTTGGTCGTCCCACAAGAAGACATAAACAAATTGTGATTGTGTTAATATTAAGGAAAGTTTTCAATTTTTGGAGTGGAAACTTCACCTAGGAAATCTAATGAAAGTTGTTAAAAGATATAAAAATATGCCTTTTTGAATTAAGTGAATAAGGCCATAAGGGAAATAGTCATTAAAAATAATAATAATATATTCTTATTAGAAAGATATGAATAATTTATTTTTTAATGAATCTTTAAAACTAGATATAAGGCCCTAACTCAAACCCAAAAAAAAGATATTGCATAATTGAAAGCAATAGAAATTTTTGCACCACCCACACAGTATGACAAGCATAAATCATGGGGAGAGAGCAATGGTACCTCAACATCACCGCACTCCATAGAGGAGGTAGGCGTGGATACCACCCTCCCCCATCTAACATAACATGATCATGATAGTCATATGCCATCATTACCCAACATGTATCGATTAATTGTGAAGGGTGGCAAAGTTATGAAGGTTCTCGATAGTGATGGGGCTATCATGGCTAGGAGAAACGGTGGTATTTGGTAACAAATCACTTTGTTTGCATTTGACCGGGCCTTTCCTTGTTGCCTTTCACTGTTATTATGGGTGCTTTTGCTCTGTTCTAAGTTATTTCTAATTTTCCCTAGGGGGATGTCCTAGTCCTCTTGGCTTGGCCTCCCCCACTGTCACAATTCATGGGTGTGTCTTGACGTTCTGCATGGTCAATGGTAAGGTCAATTTCTCGAGGAAAACACACAAGATCTAGAGTTTGGCCCATACACTACTCAACGATGGCTAGAAGAAAGTACTGGGTTTCTTGGTTTATGAAAGTATCGATTCTAGATTTGTTTGGTTTGGTTACAAATGTTGTGTCTCTAATAGTTTGGTCTCCTCATTGCGATTTTTACTCTCTTTCTCCTCTAGGGAAGCAGGATTATTATTTATTTTAAAGGGAGGCTAGTCACTATTTGGCCCTAGTCTCCCCACGTCCACTGACTTCTGCATTCTCCATTTTCCCTGTTGTTCCTTCTCTTTTCACTTACTCCTTCCTTTGGTATTGACTATTGCTTTCCCCATCATTCCCTGTTAACGAGCTCGGAACAAAAGAGTCTCGTCGAGTTGTGGGAATGGTAGCTCTCACACCCCCTTATAGGTCTAAGAGGAGAAACAATAGGTTGTTTTCAAAGAATTGGTAGATAAAGGAGATGATCCATGTGGATATTTGTTGACACCTAATCATTAGGATTGGGTGAATAGATATAATCAATGTAAATAAATAATAAGAGATATGAACAGTCATCGGGAGATGAAGTGAACAGTCTCCCTCATGTATACAATAAAAACCAACCTAAAGTAATAACATGAATTGAATTTTGTGGAGTTACTACCTGGCCTGACATGGTATTAGAGCCAGCTCCATTTTTGGCATAGTCTTGTAACTCCCTTCTGCTAGTTTCTTGCAGTCTGTCCACTGCCCCTTGTGGAGTCTGTCTACTGCGCTCTCTGTCCCCTCCACAGTCGCTGCCACTGTCTAAACACTGCATTATCTGCGTGGCTTCTGCCATAATCATCTTCTGCCATCTTCTGCACATAATCATCATGGCTTCTAGAATTGAATGTGAGTTTTTCTTGCTGCCTAAATTCAGAGACCAGTCTGCCCTCCAACGGTTCTTCTTGGTGGTCTCGCTGGAATTGCTGGAAATTTAGTGGTATTTTTACTATCTTGATATCAGAGCGCCTCTTTGTTTCTCGATCCACTCTGGCCTCCACTTCTTGAAACTAAGCTTCTATACCAGTTATCACTGGCTTTTCAGACTCTGGTCTTCCAATATCTATATTCATATTCATATTTGCATCTTCCATATTTCTGATTTAGTGAGCTCACTACTAAAAGACCTGGAGAGTTTTTGTTTCAGTTGTTTTTGATATATTTCACATTTGGATCTCAATAAAGGAAAAAGGACGGTGTTGTATATATTTTCGTTGTGATACCTTGTTCGAATGATGCTCTCTGTTAATTGACCTGTAATTTAACGTTGTCTCCATCTCATGGTATGAATTTTATTTGCTTAGTTACATACAATTTCCTTTTGTATCCGTGGGTAACTGCAATCCCATTACACCATAAGTACGATTTCCTCCTTCAAATGAACCTCTGAACATGCAAAGTGGTTAATGGTGTTGTTGCTGGGATACGAGTCCTCCCACGGTGGTGTATTGGTAAAGCGCTGCACTGATTCGAGCCCAGGTCTCCACGACCACAACGTGGAAATCATCATATTGTAGAGGACTTTGCAGTTAGAGGAAAAGAGCCAAAAGATGAAGTGCAGATCTACACATGGAGGGATGCTACACTCCAATAGCTAACGGATCTGGTAAAAGAGGTTGCACCGGCAGTAAGGAGAAGAGATGCAAAACTATCATTTGCATTTGTGTATCCTAACAAACAAAAAAAAAATGTACCTCTGTTGGAGTGCTGTATATACCTCTGTTGAATGCGCTATAAAGTTTTGTATTTACGCTGTCCAATTCAGAGCGTTGTCCAGTTGAATACGCTATAAAGTTTTGTGTATTTACACTTTCCAATTCAGAGTGCTGTCCAATTGGATATGCCAAGTCCCTTGATGTTCCAAGATAATATTTTCATCATTGGATATGTGGCATGCGGGGAGGTGCTCGCCCCCCTTGGTCCTTGTTGATTGCTTTTTTGTCATGCTGCCCCAGGATATAAGTTTCTATGGGTGTCTGCGTTCCCATTGATATGTCCTTTTGCGCGTTCTCATCCTTGTGCTGCTTAGCAAATTTCCTGCCTGGGCCAGGTTTCTTGGAGGGTTCACTAGAACCCTCGTGATCTTTAGATGAGCTTCTGGTGATTCTGTTGAGGGGAGGATCAAGAAGAGGCTGAGAGGAAATAGTAAGAGGCAATGAGGATTCGATAGTGTCTTGGTGTTGGCTTTCAGGGAGAGGGGGCTCCTGGGGATCAGGAGGAGAGTGAAGGGATGAGGGGTCTTCTTCCTCCAAAGATTCGAAGGGGTTTGATGTAGAGGGTAATCGCTGAGTCAAGATGGGAGGGGAGGAGAAGGATGCAGCTTGGATTTCTGAGGCTTTCGTTTTGGGCTAGACTGTTCCCATGTGTCTTCACTGGCTTCAGCATTTTCATTCATTTCATTTTTTTTCATTTTACTACACCTATTAGCAAAATTACCATATTCATGGCATACCTTACATTTGAACGGGATTTGTTCGTAGTCCAACTGTTGAATATGGGTCCATTGGGCCACTTTGATCTTGATTGCTTCTAGAAGGCCCTTTGCTAAGTCGACTTCAACATAAATCCTTTCACATGCGTGCATGTTGTCCCATATTTGACTATTCAATTCTATGTATATCTAATTTCATTTGTGTTGTATTTGTGATTGTTCCATTAATGAGATATTTTCTCATTCTGTTGTCTTATCGATGTATTTTCCGACAGCGTTCCCAATGGCTTTGACCGATTCATCTCCCTAGCAATGAAGAGGGAGATGGGGCAAGTGTACCCAAACCGGGACTGCATTAGGTATATCCATTTCTGGGTCGAAGTTAGGGGACCTTCTGTTCAGATAGAGACCTCTGGAGTCCATGAAGTAGGGACCATTTCTGAAGATGAGATTCTGGTCTTCTTTGGTTTCAAAGAGGAATGTGTAGTAACCCCTTCCACAGAATCTTATTGCAATTTTTCCTTGGATGTTCGCGTTCCAGTTGTGCTCCACCCATTTCTATACAGCTCTGGGAGAGGGCCACAAGCTAGTAAATTGTCCAACCAGTCTAATTCAACATCATTTACTAACAGAGATCTCCTGCTCCTGAGAGAGCCTAGGTTGGCTGCCAAGTCCGCCTATGACTTTAACTTCCTCAGAACATGATAGAAGGAGATTTTGTGGAACTTGGGCAACAATAGTCTGATTTTTTTGAGGATGGGGGCTAACTGCACCTAAGAAGGGATCTTTTGACAGTTCATAGCCTGTATAATTAGTCTGGAGTCTCCAAAGACTGAGACGGAGAGGAGATTCCTCTTGATAGCTAGATTTAGACCCTGCCACAAAGCAAGAGCCTTTTCTCTGTTGTTTGTTTCATGCCCCAGACCCCAAGCAAAGTGCAGCTCAGTTGAGCCACCTGGGCTTAAGATAACTCCCCTGCCACCCGCCTTTCCTGGGTTACCTTTAGAGGCCCAATCGAAGAATAGGCAGTGATCATCCAAAGCAGATCTCCATTTGATGAATTCCTGTTCTTCCAGATGAATTTCCCAAAGAGAAGGGGCTTTAGCAGGAGGAATGGATCTATTCTGATGATTTGGAACAAGCTCTTTTAACCATTGATCTTCCTTGCTGTCCAGAATCATGCCATTTCTTATGGTGGGTTTGGTTTCTAAGGCCTCCCCCAACAGAGCTTTGATCTTAGTGATAATTCTGACCGGGTTACAACTCTCCTCCCTAAATATTTTGTTATTCCTCTCCAACCACAGTTTCCAACATGTGAATTTGGGGATCCACATCCAGCCAGTCTTGAGAAGGATTTTTTTGGAGAGACAGAATGGGGATAACTTGGCCCAGGTTCTTAGCAAGTCTTGAATATTTCCTGGAAGCTCTATTTTGTCATGTCCTAACATCAGGACACCCTTCCAAACTTCTTGAGCAAAGGGGCACAATAAGAACAAGTGGTTAGCCGTTTCTTCATTCGATGCTCAAATAGAGCACCTGGAGGGACCTTCCATTCCACGCTTCCTCAGGTTTTCTCTAGTGAGGATACTTTTATGCGCCAGAGTCCAGCGAAAGAAGTCAATTTTGGGGAGAGCAAGAAAAGACCAAATAAATTTCCATTGAGTTGGCTCTTTGGGGACGCTAGGGACAACCATCATACTTTTGTAACCTTCTGCTGCTGAGTAAAAGCCTAAAATAGAACCCCACCCTCTTTTGTCATTAGAAGAGGCCTTTAAGGGAGATTTTCCTTGGAGCAAATCCAACAATAAATTGGCTTCACCATCCAGCCAATGAGGGACCTCCCCAAAATTCCAACCATCCCATAGACTTTCTGCATCATTTGTTCAATTGGAGATGTCCCAAAGGGTTTCCAGATTGTTGGCCTGAAGCCAAGCTCTGATATTTTCCAATTCTGCCATCTGATTCAAGGGTTGATCTCCAAGAATCAAATCTTCCCAAATTTTTATTTTTTTCCCATTACCTAGGATCCAATAAAGCTTATGACTAAAAATTTTCAACGTTGTGAGACAGAGCTTGAAATCTGGTGATCCTTTGGAAATTCTAGGAGGCTGGTCCAAGCACCTCAAACACTGCCCATGAAAATATTTTTTCCACAGAACTCTCTTGCTCCAACTAGGATTCCCAGAAACAATGTTCCAAAGGAGCTTGGAGCCCAGAGAAAGATTTTGCACTACCAGATCCCGCATTTGGAGACCTCCTTCCAAGAATGGCTTCTTAATAGTGTCCCAATTAACTAAATGGAGCCTTCTTTCATTATTTTTCCCTCCCTCCCACAGAAATCTTCTCAGGAGACCATCCACTTTACTAATAAAGGTTTTAGGGGCTAGTAGAATGGAGTTCTGATAAACTCGTAGACTTATGAGAACAGATTTCATAAGGATTACCTTCCCAACATTATTCAACCATGAGGCTCCCCAAGCTTGTATTCTGACTTTTAGTTTGTCTAGCAGGGGCATCCAGTGAGCTACCTTAGGATTTGATTTGAAGATTGGGATCCCAAGATACTTAAATGACTCCCAGGTCAGGGTTCTTTCCATTTCTAATAGCCTTGCTATGTCTGTCAAATCTTTTATCGAGCACTTCTAGCCATAGATCGTGCTTTTTAGATAGTTAATCTTGCTTCCTGAAACCTCCCTATAAATGTCCAGCTCCTTCTTGAAGGTTCTAGCAGAATTTATGCTAGCTCCTCCAAGCAATAATGTATCATTAGCAAACTGGGCATGATTTATGTCTTTAACATTGTGAGCCATTCTCAGGCCTGGCAGAGTTTGGATCTGTTGACAGTAGTCTAGCTGGAAGCTGAGCACCAAAGCTTGAATGGCGTAAAGAAGCGGGGACAAAGGGAAACCTTGTCTTAGCTCCCTCGAGGCCTAGAAAAAATCCGTTGAACGACCATTAACCAGAGGAACTATCCAAGGGGATGCAATGCAGGCTTTCACCCAAGTTATGAGAACTTTTGAGAAGCCAAATTTCTCCATCACAGAAAACAGGAAATCATGTCTCACCCTGTCAAAGGCATTTGTCAAATCTGGCTTAATCACCATGCCTTTCTCTTTTTGATGAAAGCTTGAATGAATTGCTTCTTGCACCAGCACAATATTGTCAAGAATCTTTCTCCCTTTTATGAATCCTCCTTGGTTTTCAGGGATGATGATCCGTAGAATTTTCTTAATACGGTTGGCTATTATTTTTGTAATTAGATTATAACTTGTATTACACAAAGAGATGGGCCTAAATCTGATGAAATCGGTGGCGCCTTTGTCTTTCGGAATCAAGGCAAGGAAGGCCGAGTTGGTACTGCCTCCAACCTTGGTGCAGGTCTGAGATTTACAGATCATTCTCAGAAGGTATTTTTTAATTGTAGGCCAGCAAGTCAGGTAGAACCTTGCAGTGAACCCACCAGGGCCCGGGGCTTTATCTGGATCCATGCAATCCAAAGCTTCTTTAATCTCATTCATACTGATCGGAGAAGTCATCATAATATTGTCAGAATCTTGAACACACTGAGGAATAAGATCAATCGGATAGGATTGACAATGGAGGGTCTTCCGGGGCAGAGTAAAGATATTTGAAGAAGGAGTGGGCTGCTCGCTTTATGCCTTCAGAATCTTTAACCACAATGTTTTGATAGTGAATTTCATTTACTGTTTTGAAGTGCTTACGTGCTTCAACTTGCTTATGGAAGTAGCTTGTATTTTTGTCTCCGGCCTGTAACCAAAGATTTCTAGACTTCTGTGTCCAAAACTATTCTTCATCCCTACTTGCTCTATGGAGATATTTTTGCAGCTCTACTTTTTTTTGAAGAAGGATTTGAGTTACATCGGAATTCTCCATTGTTAATTGGTGGCTTGCTAAACTGTCATGCATCTCCTTTTTTTTGGTGGTGGGTGTTTTCAACCTTTTAGCCCACTCCTTGAGCTCCCTTTTAATTCTCCTCATTTTTTCTTCCCACACAAAGAAAGGGGATCCTTGATGAACTTGCCGGTTCCAAGCCTCGAAGACTACCTCCGAGAATCCTTCTTGATGAATCCATAGAGAACTGAATCTAAAGGGAATGGGGCCAAGATTTCCATCCAAGGAGAGCTCAAGCAGAATGGGTTTATGGTCAAAGGTGTAGTTCGGCATAATTTTAGAGGTGGCCATTAGACCCCAAGTTAAGAAGGAGGATTAGACAAGAAATCTATCCAGACGAGCAACAATGTGGCTGGGGCCTATCCTTTTGTTTGACCAGGTGAGTTTCCTAGGTGTGGGCTTGATATCCTCCAATTCCCAATCTAAAATGAGGTCTTCAACCCATTCTCTAGCTGGGTCCCTGACCAATGAGCCCCCCTTTTTCTCTTCTGCAACTAGTGTAACATTCAGATCACCTGCAATAATAATATTTTCTGGGTTGTGCAAGAAAAGATAGGACTGGAGCGAGTCCCAACAATTTTTTTACTTAGATGGTCAGACCAGAGCATAAAGATTGAACATACTTACTTGGTGGCCGGATTCTTTATGGAGGAGCTTAGTGAGTAGCCAATGGGGACAACATTCTTCATGAATCAAATCATATTTGGAGTTGTCCGAAAAGGAGGCAATCCCTCCAGAGGCACCTCTAGCACTGACTGCTCTCCCTTGGCCTTTATGCCAGAATGCTTTGCTTGCTTGGAGGAGTAGAAGGTCCTTCAGTTTTGTCTCCTGGATGAGAAGGATTTCAGGCGAGTACATCCTTACAATGTCTTTCAAAGCTTCTTCTTTCAACCTGTTGCCTAACCCTCTACAATTCCAGGAGACGTATTTCATTATTCACTGGCTTGGAAGGTTGTGGCTCCTTTTGGAGCCTGACCATGCTTGCGCCTAGTTTTGGTATTCATCATTCCTTTGAGAGTTTTCTGAGAGATTTGGAGAACATCCAGATAAGTTTGTTCCTCTCTCTGTTTCTTCTTAGACTTTCGACCCCTGGCTGACTTGATAGGAGTGACTTGCGCGCTATCTGAATCTGAGACTCCATCTTTTGAATCTCCCTCATAATCGGAGCCCAGACTGATGCGCTCCTCGTTTTCTTCTTTTTCCCCTTGTTCATCCTCTGATGGAGGAAGAGTTTACTTTGCCTCTACTTCTTTCACTTTCTTCGACAACTCTTCTGGTTCCTCTTGGGTTCCAATGGCATCTGTCTTTACCCTAGAGGAATAACGCTCTTTTGGAACTTTTTTGGCTTTTGGTTTAGGCCAGGGCTTCACCAATGGCCCTAAATTTTTCTTCTCAGTTGGTTTTGGGACTGACTTTCCCTTTTTGATTTCTTTCCATCCTCCTTCATCCACTTTGTCCCCAGTTGGAGCTTTTGGGCAATTTCGTTGGAAGTGTCCATGTTCATGAAAGGTTCTGCATTTGAAAGGCAGTTGCTCGTAATCCAATTTTTGATAGTGATGCCACTCTCTGACTGTAAGTTTTACTGCTTTGGGCAGTCCAGCTTCCAGATCGACTTCCACATAGATTCTTACGCAGGTGTATTGGCCCTTGTTATCTGCTTTGTCAATGAAACGGCCTAGGCCATTACCAATCTTCTGCAAGGTGTGATAGCTACAACAATGGATCGGAAGATTGGGAAGCCAGACCCAGACTGGGACCTCTTTAGGGGTATCGATTAAGGGATCGAAGTCGGGGGTCCACTTATTAAGATACAGACCCTGATTTCCCATAAAATACGGACCATTTCTGAAAACCAAATCTCGATCTTCTTTGGAGGTGAACTAGAAAATGAAATACCCTCTTCCGACAACATAACAGATCACATTGTTTTCCAGCTGGGGCCTCCAGTTGCGTTGGATCCAGTCATCTATTTTTTTTGTAGAGGGCCAGCATCCCATAAATTGTCCTATCAACCCTCTGTCAGCCAGGGCTAGGGTGATTTTTATCGGTTGGTCTTCTGGCAGGGCGATCTCAGGAATTTCCTCCAGTTTTTTGATGAATTTCAGGACTTCTAGAATCAAACATTTCTTCCATGTAGTAGTGCATCCATGTGAATCCAAATAATTTACACACAAATATATAATGTTTATCATTTTTATATTAAGTAGGAGTGCATATAACCAAAACAACACCAACTACATACACCTTTGAACCATAATACATCAACAAAGGTTCTCTAAATGAACTAGTAGTGCATCCATGTGAATCCAAATAATCTACACACAAATATACAATGTTTATCATTTTTATATTAAGTAGGAGTGCATATAACCAAAACAACACCAACTACATACACCTTTTAACCATAATACATCAACAAAGGTTCGCTAAATGAACTCTACAATCCAAAAATAAGCATAGTACTAATGAGTGACTACAGTGACATAGTTGAGAGTCTAGAATTTAGAATTTACAATCTTGTCATATGGTACTAGTTTCTGGTTGTGGTTGCATTGATTTTTGAACCCCCATTGTCATGACCCTAGTGAAAATGTACACCTTCACTCAAGCCACGAAGACACACATGTCACAACAAAGGAGTTCAACAATCAATGCAACCAACATCAAGGTACATTGGTCTAGTGCTATTGATTCAATGTCAATTCCATACCATCATACATCATAGAATCCAATGGACACCTTGCAATCCTACCAATCCTGTATTCTTGAAAATTGTTTAACCCTCCTAAATTTTGAATGGGATCTAAAATTTGACTTTCTCCAAACTGAATGAAGTTGGAACCACTCCGAAACAACCTGAAACAATTAATGTTAATATTAAAAATTTAATTAAAATTTGACATTATCCTTATCTTTCCTTTCCAAAAAGGAAAGATAAGGAGAATCTCAACTTTTACTTTAACTTTAAAAATTAAATATTACGATTAATTACTAGGATAGGTTTTGTAGGGCCCTAGGGTTAAGATGTTTTTTTTCCTTTTAAGTGTTTTTTATTAAAAAAATAATATTTGGTGGTCATTAGTTATTTTGCACTACATTCTTCGAAATTGGTCAATTTAGTAGAGAACTAGTCACTTTGGTGTTTTAAGGTCAGTTCAATACAAGACCAGCCTTAGACAATTTGAACCACTAAACTAGACTAGTACAACTCTAAAACCATTGGGGCCAACCAATTCCAGTAGTTCTAGGCTAGTTCCAATAAGAGTGCGCCATTCTCATTTTCATCTCAAGTCGTTTTGTTGGATCCTTTCAAGAAGGATGATTTGGAGAGTGCCATAGTCGGACAATTGTGAGCACCTAAGATCATAAGTAGTTAAGCCTTGACAAACATAAATTTGCAAGGAACTAGTATAGACCTTCCAAAACATATTTAGTGAGGACATGCATGCAAGGAACTATTACAGACCTTCCAAGATAGTTAGTGACGACATGCATGACCAAAAAGCATAAGAAAAAATTATCCACCCTCAAAAACCCTAGACAATAATTTGAAGTGTGGTGTAAAACAAATTGTTGGTAGGCTATTAATGCTACCAATAATCATTCCCTCTCCAATTTCACAAGAAGCTCCTACTCAAGCTACCTCCTCCACCATGGTTATAGTAAGTTCTTACAACTGTGTGAGCTACAAGAAATTAAAATTGCCTTGGAATATCCACCAATATTAGGGAACTCGACTTCTCTGCATGCACCAACTATTTTGGGTTGATTGATCAGTTAACTTGATGATCACTGAGTTTGACTGAAGTCCCACTGCTTAAATGACCTTCCACTAGTTCCTCCAAAAGTTGGAACTATTTTAACTGACAACAACCTAAGATAATTGACCTTTATTGCTACAAATTAGCAATCACATATGCATAATTGAAATCTAACTCCTCCAACTCGAATTTACTGAGTAAATTGGGTGACACAAGCCATGTCACACAAGTTAACATCATCCAAGTTGTCTGTTGACATGGAAATTGTAATTTTCTCAATTTAATCAAGGAAAAATCATATTGAGAATTTCTTGCTGCATTTTTCAACACATAGTTCAATGGAATGTATTACTTTCCCTATGAACTTGGCATAGTTCACATGTTAAGTTCATAAGGTTTTGGGCTGATGTGGTTCTATGTGTTGTGTATATAAAGAATAGGCGTCCATATCATGCTATCAGAAACAAGACTTCCTATGAAATGTGGTATGGCCACATTCCTTCAATGAGGCATCTTAGGGTTTTTGGTTCCTCTTTTTATGCCTTCATACCTAAGGAACAGAGAAATAAACTCAGTGCAAGGAGTCACAAATGTATCTTCTTTGGGTACTCATACCTCCAAAGCATATCATCTCTATGATTAAGTAAATAAGAAGTTTATAATATCTAGTGATGTGATCTTTCTTGAGTTTTCCAAGACTGACAATGTTGTTGAGCGGCAACTTAATCGCTTGGATAGATTCGAACATGCAAAGGGTTTTCAAGATTTTGATAGTGAAATTCCACATCTCCTTCTCTTAGCTTTATACTTGCTATGAAGAGCCTTGAATAAATGAGGTTGAAGGAAATTCCTTCCCCTGGTTTGTCAGGAAAGAGCTATGAGACTACTATTAGTAGGTAGCCAAATCTGACAAGCAGTGAGGGTACATGCAAGATACAAAGAAAGGCTTAATGCAAAGGAGTGTACTGACTATTTACATATCATGAAACATCTTCCATCCCACTAAGGCTGCCTTGAATTATGCCTGGTTAGTCATAAGATCATGTTGGTCATAACCTCCCTAGCTTAAATAAACAAGTGGTAATACTCTTCATCTTCTAAGCTATGTAATAAACAAGTGAAAGGGAGCAAGACATGTAGAGAAACCACATGGAATGACTTTCAGTTCTTGCAACCATGAATGTTGTTGAAGACAGAATGATACGACAATGATAAGAATTCCTTCAGGCTACACTAAGAGGTGTATTTCAAAATATGTGCTTTTTTTCCATACCTACCCTCCAAAGGGTTATGCATCAGATGGATTCTTCATGTGGTCACGATATTCTATCATACCTTGGGTTCCTTGGTATTTTCATCTTTCTCCTGAGCTCCTTGAGAGTCATCTAACATGTCATCCTTCTTCGTGGACCCTAAGAGACATAATTGTGTAGTTTCAATGGGCAGTGATTATTGTGGGATGAGGCCTTAGGAGGACACATCTACATAGTTTCGGGATGTAAGGAAAACTGGGTAGTCAAGGGACAAAATGTCATAGTTTTTGGAGATAGTGGGTTCCAGCTGAGGGAAGGACATTGGAGGAAACCACTATGTAGTTTGAATGCTAAGGGAGGTTGGGATTTCTGTGCATTGCATTGTTCTAGTAGGCAAAGGAAAATCTTGAAGGTTAGAGATGTGAAGTGAGCAGTTCAAGAAAGTTGGATGAGGCTAGGTTGTTAGGGAAACTTTGAAATTTGGCTAAGTGTGGGATTAGTGGAACTGATGTGAAGAGTGATAAAAGTCGACTATGATCACACACCTGAACACTTAACAATACAACACAGACCATCTAAAACATATAACACATACTTCTCTTAATGCAACAATCTTTGTGGCAGCTTATGACAAGTGCGGCTCCAATGATAGACTTTGTGAGGATAAAGGCGACACTTGTGTAAGAGTGTGTGAAATGAGTGAGAAACATGTCTATGTTGTGAGGACAACCCATTCTCACAAATATTTCCCCTTGAAGCAAAACAAACCTCCCTTTGCATGACAAGCGACAACCCCCATGCCCAAAGATGACACATTCTATGTAAAGATAAAGCATGAACGACTTTTAATTGTTAATTGTCTTAAATATGTTTCATCTGAAGTGGTCATTTTCTTAAATATAAAGTTTTGTCTTAAAATATTTTTGTCTTAAATTGTTTTTGTCTTAAATATAAAGTTTTGTCTTAAAATAATTGTCTTAAATTGTTTTTGTCTTAAAATAATTTTGTCTTAAACTATTTTTGTCTTAAATATAAAGTTTCGTCTTAAAATGCTTTTGTCTCAAACCACTTTTGTCTTAAATATAAAGTTTTGTCTCAAAACATTTGTCTTAAATTAATTTTGTCTTAAATAGAAAGTTTTGTCTTAAAATATTTGTCTCAAACTTCTTTTGTCTTAGAATATTTTTGTCTTAAACTATTTTTGTCTTAAATATAAAGTTTTTTCTTAAAGTATTTTTGTCTCAAACTCTTTTTGTCTTAAAGTTTATATTTAAGAAAATTCAATTAATATTAATTTTTAATGTAAAATAATTAAAATAAAAAATGATTTTTTGAGACAAAAGATTCATTTTGTCTAAAAAAAATGTCTCAAAAGTGCCCTTGGTGTAGTAGTGAATTCACCTTATCTTCACTTTTTTAATAGATATAGAGAAGGCTAACAAAAATCTCACAAATTCCATTGGTTTCTTGCATTAATGGTTTAAAATTACAAATTATTTCTTTCTCCTTTTATGGTGGTGATTATAATAGTAGTCCCCGCTTAGGTTGTGCCAATGTGCTATTTTTGATAGGGATTTTATCATAAAGTATAATTTCTGAAGTACCATAAAGAAAAATAGAAATAACAATTAGTCTTAAAGGACAAAGGCTCTACCATATACTTCATACAATGGTTTCCACTTGAGGCCATGGTTATTTCAACTTCATAGCTTCCTTGCCACATTATTTGAGGGCATAATGAGAGAGGAAATTGAGAAATTTTAGAGTACAAATGAAACCCCAAATCTAGACATTGCCATGGATTCTATTTTGGTTAATTTGGATTGGATGGAAGCATCACCATAATCAAACTCAAATGTAGAGCATAAACCCAAATGCATGTTATAAGTGAAGGTCTTAGAGCCTAATTTTGGTTTTTTAGGTTTGGATGAGAGAAGCAACCTAATAAAACTCTATAATCTACAACAAAAACAACAATTATGTATATGCAAGCACTGATAGTTTCCAAAACCCAAATGCAATTTAATCCACATAGAGAAAAATACAAAATCATTTCCCATGAAGAGCTCAACGTGTTTAAGAAAAAAAATATCATAGGATTATATGATTGAAATCCTACCACATAAATATTCTTTTGTTGCCACAATACATAACCTCTTTGTAGCTTCTCCACCAAACCGTCCATGATATTGGTTTTATTATTATAATTGTGCACCCAAAAAAATATTTAAAAAATTATTAAATTAAATTAATGACAATTTTATTGTGTCACAATAACAATGGAGAAAAAACTGAAGACAATAAAACCAAAATCCACGGATACAACTTATCTTAGCTTTGTCCATAATTATAGAAAAGACTAACACACATTACAAATACCATTGGTTTCTTACAGTAATACTTGTAATACTTCCAAACTACGAAAGGGAATAATTAAATTGTATCTCACCCCATGAAGGACTACGTTTTAATGAGAAAATGTGTTATTACCAATAACATTGCTATAAGAACCACAATCAAAGGACACCATATGATAGGGCTAGAAAAGTATCCACATCAAGTCAAATTGAAAATATATAACACAAATTCCTTAACAAGGAAGGATTATGTAGGGATGAGGAAATGGGTTTTCATCAAAGGCAGTACTCCAATAACCAGAAACACAACACACCACAAATGGTCGGTAGCTAGACAAGTAGCCACATTAGGCGAAATGGAAAAAATTAAACACAATAATAATTAACAAGGAAAACAAGCCAAGGTCAACGTAGTTCATAGAATATATAGCACTAGATTTTTAGGATGACCATAAGTGAACTAGAGTAGAAGACACCTTGGTAAAACTTTGCAAGGCACGCCACAATGTTAATAAATGTGCAGTGAATACTACACTAACCTCAACACAACTGTGGATAGATGTGGATGTTGTCACTTCATCCACATGTCAATTTCAATGATGGATATTCACGGGGACCACTATAGTTGTCTCTTCGTTAGACATCCAAATTGGCATTCTTGTGAATACAAAGAGGCAAGTTCAAATAAAAAAACTATAAAGTAACGAGTATGCATTGAATTCGTTATACCTACCGCATAAATAACTCCGTGGTTTCTTAAGTCCAAATAAATAAGCCTATCAAAATATAACCACTAGCTAAGCATGCGCTAAGGTGCCATATTTCTCGCTCGAATGAATACCTTTATTCGTTTACCCAAAACGACTTCAAAATAACTTTGAGATAAAAAAAATGAGTCGAAAGGCTTGTTTTACAATTAAGCATGAGGGGATGTGTAAGTTTGTCTGTCCCTTTGTTCCCCTTTAAAATGAAATTAAAAATTATGTTCTAAATAGAAAAATAAGATCAGTCATAATAATAAAAAATAATATGTAATAAAGTAATTAGAAGTAAAAAAATGTGTCAATAACATGTTTAAATATTATAATTTGGTCGGTTATTAATAAAATATATTTGATCTCATATATATATATATATATATATATATATCAAAAATACAATTTAAACAATGAAACATAATAGATTTTATTTTACATTATAAAGAATGTTACGCGTGAAGAAATTTGATCCCTCTCTGCTCATGCTAGATCCTTACTTAAAATGGATCTATACTGGTATAAAAAACAGAAAGCTATGAAAGTATAACACTAACATTGTGGTGGTTTCTACTGTAGCTAGAGTGTTTGTTGTAGCTGAGATTGCTAATGTGTATGAAACTAAGTTTGCTCGAACAAGAACATCGTGCTACCCCAAGATAGTGCTCTCTTTTCCACTACTGACGCTAGAATCTAAAAAACTACAGAGATAGAGAGCGCCTAAGCGTATCGAAAAAAACTCTAGAACTATTACCCCATTAAAGAATGCCACAGAAATATTTTAGTGTTGATTGGGGTTGAAATTCTCTTTATAAATCTGAGAATATCCATAAGAAATTTTTTTATAATCATGAAAGGGAGAAAGGTGCATATGTTTAACAGAGACGATTTGATGAAATAAACACAAAGCCCATGTGGTTGACTAGTCAATTTGCATCTTTGAGGCTCTATGTAGCTTGGCAAATATGAGGATCCACCCGCATGCACTACACGTGCCTTTTAAATAACCATCTGGATAGATTGATAAGAAGGTTTCCAAACAATCCACGTTCCATCCATACTCATCTCACCTGTTACAAATTCTTCATAGCTTGTTTCGTGTGTCCCTTGTTCTCACAAATTTATCTTTTGAGATTGTTTCCTATGTTTCTTGGTAAATTCTTCATAGCTTGTTTCATGTGTCCTTGGGTCTCACAAATTTTCCTTTTGAGCTTATTTCCTGTGTTTCTTGGTCTCACAAATTTATCTTTTGAGCTTGTTTCATGTGTTTCTTGGTCTCATATACAATAAGTGCAAGAATAGGGACAAAACACTGTGTAAAAATCCAAGTTGTGTTTTCCATAATTGTTTTCAATTGAATCAAGTTTTTTTTCTTTCTATGATTTGGGTTTTTCCCAATGATTTAATCATTTCTACAAGTTTTATGTTGTTGTTGTGTGTAGGCACTCAACTCTGGTTTACTATGGAAGGTAGTAGCATCGACTAATCTGATGTTTGAAATGGGTGTTATTGTTTCTAGTTTCTATCAAGCCTCTGAGTACCCTACTGTTCGAGGAGGGGTTTTTAGAAATCTTGAGATCAATGTTGGTAAACAGTATGATTATTTGCAACTTCTGGTACATTTTTGAATTTAAATATGAAATTTCATGGTGTTTCAGATTGTCTCCCATAATCACTGATAGCGATAGTTTTATTTAAATTGAAGTTGAAATTATTAAGTTAGGCAAAAATATTCATCATGGTTTTATGTTGTTAACATATGCAATGTTACACTTAATAGACATGGGATATTTCATACAACAATGAACCTTGCAAAAGATTTCATACAACAATGAACCTTGCATTAAGCAAAGTGTTGGGGTGCCCCTAAGGGTGAACCAATGCATGTGTTTATTGTTTTTGAGGGGATAACGAAGGAGAATCATGATATTTTCATGTTTTATTACCCTTTCTAGTGCTTGTCCTCTCTTCCATTCCTACCATCCCTGTAAGACGACACAAATTTTGTGAAATTAAGACCTTTCCCTCTCCCGACCAACATTCATCTCTTATTGTTTGGTGTTCTTTTTGGTGTAGTTGTTTGGAAAGTTTGGAATGGTATTAGATGATGCATTGTTACCCCAAATAGACCTACCAAATATTTGTTTTTGTCTATGTAAGTTTCTATTGAGCCAACTCAACTCACTCAACTAGCTTCTTTTAAATGGAAAGTATTAGAACTAACTCTAACCTCTCATGAAATGAACTAGATGCAGAGACAAGAAATATTTGCATATTTTTTTATGGGAAAGAATTATCATGTAATTTGTAACTCTACCCAATGAATTAGATGGACACCAAATTAATATTTATTTCCTTTTAAATGAAAAGTATTAGAACTAACTCTACCTTCTCATGAAATGAATTAGATGAAGAGACAAGAAATATTTACTTCCTTTATTTTTGGGAAATATTTATTTCATTTGTTTTTGTGAAAGAATTATCATGTAATTTGTAACTTTACCTAGCAAATTAGATGCACAACCAATAAATATATATTTCATTTTATTTCCTTTAACTGCATGACTTGAATTTCAGAATTGTCAGATAACCTCATACAGGGGACGAAGTATGATGAAATATGTCTCCACCGGCAACAAGAATAGTGGTAGAGCTGTGGAATTCACTTTAGTTGAGCTCAAGACAACAACTAGGAGGTTATCTAAACGCTTCCGTGCATGGCTTCCTTATAGGTAAGAATAACCATTCTTACCCTATTTTCTAATAATTTTGAGAATGTATTTTCTCTATATCATTGAATCTTGAAAGTTCTAAATTGAGACCCATCTACTCACCTTAGTTGAAGACCTTGAATACCTTAGGCAAGTGTTGCAATTGTTCTTTTGGTTTGGTGTCAGCAGCGGTTACAACTATGTAATGCTAGTTGTCGTAAGTCTTCAACTGCACACATCACTCGCCTGTGCCTGTGTGGTTTAGGCGTATCTAGTTCCTGCCATCCAATAATTACAAAGATTATTTTCTTGATAGAAATTGGTCACTTCTCCCTATGTGTTTTGGGCGTATCTAGTTCTTGCCATGCCATCCATATAAATTATGGGAAACGTTTGCTTCATACCAACTTCCTGCTTCTCCCTATGCGTTTTGGGTGTATTTAGTTCCTGCCCTCCCATCCGTAATTACAAAAAATATTTGCTTGATACTTATTTGCACCAAATGTTCATCCAATTGTCACTCCAAGAAGAATGTAGAGCTTTGGATCTATACCTATAGTGAGTTTACCATAGATGGTGGCAGGTGTAAGCCTTAGGTCTGGCAGGTGTATTTTTGGGCGCTTCCACCCCATGGGCACCACCGCAGGGGGTTGAAACTTTGGATAAAATTAATGAAGTGTGAATGAAAATTTGAGAGAAACAGAATTTGCATAAAAGTAACCCAGGAGAATGCATACTTTGGATAAAATCAACAAAGTGAATCGAAAAACTGTGAGTCTACAATAAGACCCCCAATATGAATGGCCAATGATCAACAAAACGAATCAAAAAACAATAAATCTGGCATAAAACCCCAATGTGAATCGCCAATAAAAAGCTTGAAAAATAAAATTTAAATAATTTGAATTATCCATTTTTGTTAAAAACTTTGGTTAAAACATTACCTATGAAAAAATTCAACACAATTAATGTAAGGTCAAAGAAATATCGATCGCTATATATAAAAGTGTTTACAATATGAAAATTACTACCAAGATAATAAGCATACCACCAAGATAATCAGCGATGGAAGTAATGTAAACCACTCAAATATTTTTGTTATAAAATATATACATGGTATAGTCGACGTAAAAGATATAAATGGTATAATGGACAGTATAGTGAACATAAATTAGAGACTATCTTCTATTGCATCTAAATGATCATGGAAGCTTTCAACTGTTAAATCAAGACATACCGTCAACTAAGAAGAACGCAAGAAAAACCCGTATAAGTGAGGTCAATTATACATTGTAAACGTCAAATAAAACATGGTTCATGATTTCATGGGACGGTAAACTTCGACACACGACACTGGTGGACTCTGGTTTTATGGTTGAGACGGTAAACTTCAACACAAAACACTGGTCATGATCATCATTATATGGTTTCCCATAGGTGCTACTCTGAAGACTTTTACCAACGGTGCTCTAAGGATTTCATGTAATATTGGTTTTAAAAAGAAACTTTCTATAAATGGTTCATGAGTTATGGTTTTCTAATGAGTTTTTTTCAGCAAAGGAAAAACTATATATTTGTATTATAATAAAAGATTGTTATATATACAATGGAATTATTGCTGCCAGATAAGCAGTAGCTTGAAAACATTGCCCATCTTGAAACTGTCAAAATATGCAATATCCAGAATACATGCCCGGAAGCTGAGAGGTTTTATCAGATGTAAATAGTGCTCCAAATGTTTCAATTTACCACAAGTGTATGATGCAAATAAGGAAAGAAACTAAACAGCTAGTAACTATAGAAGCCTTCATATGTGCATAAGACAATAAAAAAACCAAAATTTCTACCATAAGTCATATGCTATAATGCAACTTTTCTATATATAATGTTAAAAATTATTGTAATTTTTATTTATATATTATGAAAATATAAATATATTTTAAGGCTAATTATATTCAAAAATAATAAATTACAACAAAATTTAAAGAATAAAATAATTATAAATATATAAATATCTTTTATATATTTAATTTTTATATATTAGTGAAATATTATACTTTTATTATAATTATTTATAAATTTATATGGTTTAGGTTTATAGTGTATAGATAAAAAATAAAAAATACACATATATTAAAAATAATAAATAATAAAATTTAAAGATTAAAATATTTGTTAATTTATATATATATTTAAATTTTATATTCTTTTGAAATATTTTGAAATATTTTTTAATGGAAGTGTACAAAATAAATGATAATAAAAATTAAAGATTAAAAGGTTTTTTTAATTTATATATGTTTGTACTTTTTTTTGAAATCATCTAATTTTGAAAAGTGTTGATTCAAAATGGAGTTGTCTATAATGTGATTTTTGGAGTTTCTGTGCAAGTGGAAAAATTTGAAGTGAAATCTTGATTTGTATTATTTAAAATAATTTTTTTACTATTTATATGGATTCAACAACATTAAAAACCCACCTATCAAGCTTGTGATTTCAATGAATTCCAGCTGGATTTTAGAGAAATTAAATTGGAAAAATATATTCTGGTAGAGAAATTAAATCGGAAAAATACACAGGAAAACTTCCAAAAAATCTCACTAAAAGAAACTAGGTTGTTGACTACCAAATTAACCTAGAATTAAAAATTAAAAATCCTTGTTTAAAGTGAACATTACCAAAACAAAATTATTTGTTTTTTAAAATATTTTATATTAGGTTTTCTTAGACTCTATTGGCCATGGTTTTATTTGGAAATAATTTCTATGCACTAACAACAAATGAAATTCTAAAGTGAAATGTACAATGTTTATACACAAAGTTTAGGAGTTGTCTTTAGTGCGACTTTTTAGACTTTCCAAATTTTTTTGGAAAAAATCTTGATTTGTGTTATTTAAACTAGTTTTTTGACTGTGTATATGGATTCAGCACCTTGATAAGACACTTGGATTGCACAAAGTTACCCATTAAACTTGTGATTTCAATAAATTCTTGTCAGATTTTAAAGAAATTACACCGAAGAAACCCACCGTAAAAACTTTCAAAAAATCACACTAAAAACAACTCCCAAAATTTATACAATACTCTTGACACAAATGAGATCCTTTCGTAAAATGTGCAAAATTCCGGCAACGGGGCTGGTGGATTTCCTCCTCTCGACAGACGGGAAACATCAGCCCGAATAAAGCTTCCAAGCTGCCTTATGTTAGGGCTTTGGAACCCCAGCTCAGGTTCCCGATTCCCCATATTGCATCCAATGCGCTGCACCTAATTTTAGTTGAATGCGTCAGATTCCCCATATTGCATCCAATACGTTGATCTAATTTTTATTACCATTATAATTTTGAATAATTAAAGATTGGAAATTTTCACAGAATTGCATTGTGCAATATGGTTGATCCTTCTAACTTGATAGATGGAGTCACTATAGGAAACATTACACTGTATAATTCTGGAAATATTCGACAATAAATAAAGATATTATATTTTATAATTCTGGAAATATTGGACAATAAATAAAGATATTATATTTTATAATTCTGGAAATATTTGACAATAAATAAAGATATTATTTTTAATGTAAAAATTTATTTAGCTATTTTGAATAATTTTGTTTCGGATGGTGATTCCATCTATCATCAAGGACTAAAGAGAGATATTACACTGTATAATTCTGGAAATATTTGACAATAAATAAAGATATTATTTTTAATGTAAAAATTTATTTAACTATTTTGAATATTTTTGTTTCGGATGATGACTCCATCCATCATCAAGGACCAAAGAGAGATATTACACTATATAATTCTAGAAATATTTGACAATAAATAAAGATATTATTTTTAATGTAAAAAATTATTTAGCTATTTTTAATAATTTTGTTTCAGATGGTGATTCCATCCATCATCAAGGACGAAAAAGAGATCAACACAATAATTAAAGATATTATTTTTAATGTAAAAATTAATTTAGTTCTTTTAAATAGCTTTGTTATAATTTAATTTTTATTTAATTTTTAATTTTATCAATTCATTATTCTTAAATGTTGATTTCTATTTCATTTATTTCTGAGTGAGAGAAAATATCATATTATAGAGCTAAAACTTAAATATTCTACATCACACTTTTTTTGGTTAACCACATGTTATCAGGATATATATATATATTTCAGAAGAAAAAGTAGTATGGTATTTATATTATGTTAAAAAATAGTCTGAATATACATATATATGGCTGGCTTTTTTCCTGAATATGGCATCCTATTCTGAGAGTATTTTCATCTATTCATTTTTCATTGATGCATATACAAAATTTTTGGACTATAATTCATCATAGACAGATTAAAGGACTTTCAAAACTATGTAGATACCTGTAGATCTGAGATATTATCCAGAAAAATGAGCTTGAAGCATACCAGAAAATTGTCGACCTTATATGTTGGGCATAGAGAAGGGTTGAATGACATATGTATAGGATTCCATAGATATGCTCAAGTACCACTTACCGAATGGAGATTGCATTCCTTGCTTTGAAAGTTCATCTGCTTTCTCATTTTGATTTCGCCTTATATGTGAGATAGGGAATATATCAAGCTTCCATAGAGATGCAATCCTGCCCAGCCATCCTGTAAGGTTGTTGTTTCTAATGTCAAGTTTGCCTTTCACGTGTTCTATGATTAATTTAGAGTCGTCATATACATTGATAGGTCCGATGTCCATGAATGTACAGAAAAGAAGCAGTCCATGCAGGGCCATGGCCTCTGCTTTGTTATTAGTCCCATTTCCACCATTCCAAAACATGGAGTATTGGAGATCACTTGATATACCAATGTAAACACCACAAGAGAAAATTCCATCCTTTGTCGCACCGTCAAAGTGGGCCCTTGGGAAGCAAAGTTGCTGAGAGTCAGTGGCTATCATCTGTTGATTTTTCTGTTGGGGAATGTTTTGGAGTATGGAGAAATAATAAGGAATAACCTTATCCATAATACGCCCAAAACTCTCCTTGTTGTTTTGAAAGATTCTTTTGTTTCTCCACTTCCATATGAACCAGAATACAATTAATGGAATGGGTCGCCAAATAGCTTTTTGATAGCCCCACCATTCATATGCTTCTGTTATGGATGGATGTGAAATAACAGGAAAGCCACAATAAGTTGCCAGTTGCATCCACAATTATATATATATATATATATATATATATATTATGGTAAGTGTTGTAATTGTTGCACATTCAATGAGTTGATTGATCAATGTTGTATCTTGATGTTATATGTCATTAGTATTTATGTGTATTTTGCAAACAAACTATGCTAAGAAGATATATATTTTACTAATCTAAAGACAAAATGTTTTTTTGGTGTTTCTTATTGTGTAGAGATGTCAATTATCTAATATTTAATACTTACTTTTTATGTAAAGTTCATAGTTTTACAATTAATAGTCCCATACACAATTTTTACTAAGCACCATGTGTATTTATATAAAATGTGTATTTGACTACATATACAAAAGAAAAACATATAACAAAATTCACAACTCACAATAAAGTAATGCAGAATTCTAAACAAATTCAATTATAAAGAGTTGAAAAAGTAAACTAAGACATTAAAAAAACCTTTGAAACACTTATATCAAGTAAATTCCAATTTTTATTTTATATATATATATATATATATATAATCAATAAAAGTGTTTAATATAAAAGACAGAATTATTTCATGCATTTCTTTCTATATTATAAATATTGCTTTATTCATAATTATAATATAGTCTAATGCACAATTTTTTTTTGGTAAAACTAGTCAATTTTTATTATATCTTTATTGTTTTTATATTCATTTAATTATATTTAAACTAATTCTCTGATCTAAAAATTCAATTATACTTTTCAAAATTTAATAGTTAAATTAAGTAATAAAAACTATTTTTTTTAATTATATTAAATTTTATATTAATTTAATTATACTTAAACTCAGCTTCAAATCTAAGTGTTTATTTATACTTTTCAATATTTAATAACTAAATCAAGTAGACATAAACAAACTTGTTTTTAATTATATTAAATATGATCTGTATATGTTTGATACGAGAATCAAGATGACTTTTGGATCATGGAGCATGGCTATCGATGACTTTGTAATATTTTATTGTGAAAATTGATCATTTAGTTGCTATAGCCTGGCAGAGGCAAAGGCCCTTGCGGGTCTCCTCGCCTTCTGTAGCTTTCTTAACATTCAGGCCATTTCTATATATGGGGACTCCAAAATAATGGCTGATCAAGTCAATGGTAAAGGTTTTGTCAGTTGCCCTCACCTCACTGTATGGATGGATCGAATTATGTTTTTTTGGAGCTGTATGAAGGGGTCTACAATTCAGCATATCTTCAGAGTTTGGAATCAGAGGGCGGACTGCCTATCTAAAGAGGCCCTTCTTATGGAATCTGGTGCTTGGTCCTTAAAGATTCCTGATGGTAGGGAGTCCTATATCATTCAGGACTTTTGTATCCCGGGTTTTTTGTTTCTTCTGTGCCTTTTTTGTCCTATCTCTTTTATGATCTATCCTAGTATCTGTTAGATCTGTTATGTCTATATCTCTCTGTTTCTAATCCCAGCTGGTGTTGGAGATGTCTTGTGTCTTGGCTATTTGCTTTGTAGACCCATCTTATGGGTTATATGTCCTATATCTTTATATTTTGTATGATTGTTCTATTATACAGACCCAATATAATACGATTCAACTTTTCTTTATGAAAAAAAAAAGTCTGATGTCGTTACATTATTATATTTTATTATGAAAGGTGGTAAAAGCAGTGTTGTATAACATTATAGATGTTTCCAATATATGCGAATTCTAATGGCATGAGAGTATTATATATGTGTAAAAGCCCGTCTAGAAGTTGACCTAATTTATATCAATAGGTATGTACAAACTTAGTCATTGGGTTTAGTTATCAAAGGGCTATTTTATAGAAGAGTTTTGCAAATTTCAAGTCGAAGCTGAATCAGTCAAACATTAAAACTAATAATTTTACACAATTGGCCTAAGTTTATGTTGAAATTTGTTTCAAGTTAAAGTTAAAAGAGATCGGAAATAAAAAAAAAAGTAAAGAAGTTAAATGCTAGGAAAGATTTATATATATTAAGTTAGTTTGGAGAAGATGTTGGAGTAATGTTGTTAATTTACATAAAATACTATTTTTTTAAATAATCTATTAGTTTTATTTTATTTATACTATATACATTTAAATTATATAAATTTATATATTTATAATGAAATTATAATATTTCAATAAAATGTAAAAGTTAAATATATAAAAGAAAATAATGTAAACTATTTAATGGGATTATAAATTTAAAAAGAGAAGTCCAAAAGTGTTGATGATGGAATAAGATTTTTTTTGGTAAATTTTCAACATTGTTTAAAAATCACAATAAAATCCAATAATGAAAAAAAACACCAAGAAAAAATGTTGATGTTGGAATCATGTCTCTTTTTTTTTTTTTTTTTTTTCTGACTAAATTTTCAACATTTTACATTAGCAATTACATTAAGAATAAAATATCACAAGTCTCAAAAACCCTTAAAATTCCTAGGATTTTCAATCATGATATCAAGATAAAATATCATATCTATGAAAAGCCTTAAAATTCCAATCATTTTGAGTCATGGTGTTAAAGATAAAATACTTATAAGTATTTTTAATTTTGAGTCATGGTGTTAAAAATAAAATACTTATAAGTATTTTCAACCATAACAATAAAGATAAAATATCATGACATAAAAAACCTTAAAATTTTGACCAATTTTCAACATGGAATTAAAACCTAAGATCATGACTACAGAAAACTTAAGTTTTCAACATATTAAAAAACTTCAAAAATAACACCTCAATGAAAGAGTCATTATATCAAGAGTAAATTCTTTTTTAAATGCTAAAAGTATAGTTATTTTAAAATGTTACTCTAAAACAACCATTGCAACAAAAATATAAAAATAAACCGTCAAATCCACACACATAGTAGGAAAACTTACCCATTATAATAAAAACTTAAAAATTAACCATAAAATTGACACATTAATTACCCAAAATAAAAATAAAAAATTGAATATAAAAAATATATTAAAAAAAAAACACAAAAAAAAACAAAATTAATATATAAAAGATAAAAATCTAACAAAAAAAATTAAAAATTAAAAAATTAACAAATAACAAATATTAAAAAAAACATAATTTAAGATGAACCACATTTGTTGGTTCGAAACGCGTCCGCCAAAAAATTCTCTCATGTGATTTCTACCGAAAGACTTTGTTTAAAAAATAGAATTATTAAAAAAATAAATGAAAGCAGCTTAGATAATTCAAAAATAAAAATAAATAAATAAATAGATTTTAAGTACTAAAAAGAAATAAAACATTAACAAAAAAAAAACATAAAAATATCAACATTAATTTTTTTTAAATAACTTAAAAAACAAATTTAAGAAAAAAAACAAAAAAATCAAAATATGTAAGAATATTAAAAAAAAAAAGAAGATTCACAATACTTTTATTTTTTTAAATAACTTAAAAAAAATTTTAAGAAAATAATAAAAAAATCAAAATACTTAAGAAAATTAAAATTAAAATTATATATATATATATATATATATATATATTAAAATTCTAAGAAATTACATCTAAAAAAACATTATATATATATATATATATATATATACACACACACACACACACCTCGCCCAAGGGGCCTGAGAGGCTACAAGCCAATGTGGTAGGGGTGAATGCAACCCTCCCCACCTTGGCTCGTGGCTCCTCGAGCCCCATGGGTGACACCCAGCGGACAGTCGAGCCCCTTGGGCAGGCCTGGATGATTATTGGAATCGGCCACGCCTACCCATGGGGCCTAAGGAGAAGCTCGCTAGCACGGTGTTAGTGTCAATATATGCATACTTCCATTAGGGATCAAATTTTCTCTTTGCATTTTCATTTTAGGTGTCTCATACTGAATTTTTTATCATTCCACTATGTCATCCCAAAATGGTCCACTGATGGTTGTATTCTTCTCAGAAAATAATTTTTTCCCTCATGAGGTACATTTGCTAATCCATATCCATGTTGCATTCAGTTATAGTTTTAGTTATGTTATTTTTAGAGTCAAGACAGTCATGTTTCCAACAGGTCTTAGGGTTCATTTCCAAGGTCAAAAGCATAGTTTCAATGTAAATAAAGGGCAAAAAAGGTATGAGGAAGACCAGTAAACAAAGAGTGATTGGGAGTAAGTCATGGCTATTGTACAAAGATCTTATTTCCTGATGCGATTTTCATCTCAAAAACATGTTTTTGAGATGAAAACAGAGTATTTTAGTTGATTTATATTTTTTTTTGATGTAATTCAAGTCATTTCATGTAATAAGTGTTCCCCTAAGCGATGATTATCAACGTGGTTACATGAATGTTTTGAGCGCACAACAGAAACAATATTCTTTGAGGAGCAGAGATGTACCGGTCAATCCTATTCAGAAGAGGAAGGATGTTCAGTCAAAGAATGATCTCTCAAACAATCAAAAAAAAGGAAAGGAGCATGCCGATCAGAATCCTAGCAAGGTAAATCAACCATCAACAAGTATAGCTACAAAAGAGAAAGACAATCAGAAAAAGGATAGTGCAACAAAGGAGCAAACAGATAAGAGGGACATCGGTGTCAAAGAGGTAGAAAAAGTCACGTCTTTTAATTTAGAAAGTGAAATTGTTAAATTGAAGGTGTCCATTCCTTTGAATGAGCTCGTTAAGAATAGCCATTACAACACCATGTTTCTAGAATACTGCAAATTGATCCTTTGTCCGATATGGTGAATGTTGAGGATGATCATCCTGAACTTATTTTTGGTCCAGCTATAGAAGGTCAACTAGAAGATAGCGAAGTCCCACCCTTTTATTTGAGTCTTAGATTGCATGAGTATATTCTTGATAATGCTATGCTTGATTTCAGAGCTTCCCACAATTTGATGCCCAAAGCTATCATGGAAAAGTTGGGCTTGGATATCACCCGAAAATATCATGATTTATATTCATTTGATTATGGTAGAGTTCACTACATTGGTCTCATCAAATATTTACTGATTTCCTTAGATCAAATCCCAGCCAAGAATGTTTTGATGGATGTGGTAGTAGCTGATATACCACCTCGATTTGATATCATGTTGTCTAGATCGTGGGGAGCCAAACCCAAAGGCACTTTACAACTTGACTTCTCTTATGCTACAATCCCTGTTTTCGGTCAATTAAGGAAGTTGTACTGGGAAAAGAAGATGAATATATGATCACTAGTAAAGAGAAGACCATAAATCATTCAATAAATGTTGGACATACAGATTTAAAGTCTTTTGTTTTGTACACTGATAGTGGATTGAATGATGTAGATATTTAGCTCGTAGAAGTAGATGATGTACCAGAAATTTCTGAGGGTTTTAGAGCAGTTCTTAATCAAGAAAAGAAAAAAGTGGCAATTCCTTCTGAGCAGCCTCCACAGGAGTAGAAAGTCAGTGAAGAACAGAAAAATGAAGCAACCAACAAAGGTAAGATTGAAACAAAAGCAGAATTCCAACATCTGGAAGACGAAGACGGCCTTTGGAGCATGGATTTCGATTGTGCGGGTATTGGAATTTGGATTCGAAGTCCTGTTTTTCAGCCAGACAAAGTCCCAAGAAATGTTAGAGTGTGTTCCTATAAATTAGCTTTTGATTGCTCTAATAATGAAGCGGAGTATGAGGCATTGATTACAGGTCTAAAGATTTTGAAGAAGCTGGGTGCGAAAAGGATTTATGTTTATGGTGATTCAGAGCTAGTGATTAAACAAGTCAAAGGATAATATCAAGTGAAGCATCTGCGGATGAGAGCTTATAGGACGCAGTCTTGGATATCTTGAAGATGTTTCTATAATACACATTGACAGCGGTGCCGAGAATTCAAAACATCATTGTTGATTCACTTGTTACAGCAACGACCAATCTGAAAATTCCAATGAATTCTAGCAATAAATTTGAAATTCATGTCAAACATAGGCCTACTGTTCCTGATAATTTGAGATAATGGCAAGTTTTCTGGGATGATAGTGAAATTAATTCCTTTTTTCAGAATGAAGGGAAGTTTAAGAATGTTTTCATTGATGATGTTTGTGATTCTGATGAACAAGATATTGAGGTAAATCAGATGGATGTTTTACAGCTAAAGGATAATGTTATTCCTAGAGGTCTTATACCTTTAGAGGAGTTGTTTGATCAAGATGATGTGGCGAGAAAACCAACCTTGGTTCCTACTGACAAAGGAGTTGAAGATGTAAACATTGGGACAACGGACTAGCCCAAGCTTGTTAAGTTATCAAAAACATTATCTCCCGAGTCAAAGGCTAAGTATGTTAAGTTTCTTTCTGAATTTTCTGATGTTTTTGCGTGGGATTACTCAGATTTGAAAGTGTATGACAAGAACATCATTCAGCACACCATTCCTATCAAGCTGGATCAAAAACCCTTTAGACAAAAGTTGAGGAGGATCAACCCAAAGCTACTGCCATCCATCAAGAAAGAGGTAAATAGATTGTTTAAAGCTGGTATCATTGTTCCAATTAGATTCTCTGATTGGGTTTCAAATTTGGTCCCGGTACAAAAAAAGACCAGAGAGATAAGGTTGTGCATTGATTTTTGGAACCTAAATAAAGTATCCCTGAAATATAATTATCCTCTTCCTAAGATGGACCATATTCTGCAAAGAGTATTTGGAACATCACGTATGTCGCTATTAGATGGCTACTTAGGTTGCAATTAGATTTTAGTGCACGAAAAAGACCAAGACAAAACTGCCTTCACAACACCATGGGGGACTTCTCATTATGCCAAGATGCCATTTGGGCTAAAGAATGTCGGGGCCACTTTTCAGCGGGCCATGGATATAGCTTTCGCTAACGAGAAGTATGTTTTTTTAGTGGTTTACTTAGATGACTTGACAGTATTTTCTGGGTCTGATGATGAGCATTTACACCACTTGAGGATTGTTTTTCAGAAATGTAGGGAGTTCACGATTTCTTTAAATCCAAAGAAGAGTCTTTTTTCCATGGAGGAAGGTAAGCTCCTCGGTCATATTATTTCCAAAGATGGTATTCACATTTATCCTTCTAGGGTGGAGGCAATTCAACAAATAGACATTCAGTGCAACAAAAGCGAGATCCAAGCCTTCAACGGTAAGTTAACTAAATTTGTCTGAGCATTTGCGTGAGTTAACTAATATGGTGAAGAAGGACAGCACTATGAAACGGACCGAGGATGCCATGAAATCTTTCACGAAATGAGCCATTGAAGAAATTAGTTCAATCAATGCATCATCCACCTGAAAAGAGACCAAGAAAGAAAAGCATTAAACTCAGATTTGAAGACAAAGTAAAAGTTCCAAAAAACATAATAAAGTGGGTTTTTCTAAGGAAAAATCAAAATCACCCTCTATATAAGATTTCAAAATCATTTTTCACACTTCATCATACTCATTTTACAAAGAGAGAGAAGGGAGTTGAAGGAGAGAAGGGAGTTGAAGCGAATTGGTGGCTAAGAAAACTATGGGCACTACGCATTGAGCAGGGAGCGTTGCGCATAGGGAAAAATTGTGGAGGAGTTGCACATAGAGCAGGGAGTGTTGCACATACAACTAGAGCGTTGCGCATAGAGCCTATGTGCCAGTGTATTTTTACACGGCGCTGCACACCTGTACAAGGCATTGCGCATAGGGCCGGAAAACACCAAGACTACCCTAACAACCATCTAAATCGCTCTTTTGCTACCTAGAGCCTCTAAGAAAGTAAGTACACTCTTTAAACCATCCTCCCAGCACTCATTTCACGATTTTGAAGTTTGTTTGCTATTTAGCTCCTAGGTTGTCTAAAAACCCTCCCTGCTTACCATATCCCTTATTCCCACATTCTACTTACCTCATCCCTCATTCCCACATCTTGTTATCATATCCCTAAATATCGCCCCTATTCCCTACTTCCTATTTTCAAATACACCTATCCCCTATACCCTAATCCCCCAAACAAAATCCCTAAACCCCTACTTACAAAACAGTCCCTACTAAAAAATACCCTCCTTCTCACTCTCACATCATACATATCTCATCCTACATCGCACAAAATCCTCTCCCCTTCCCTTTCCTATTCACCATAACTCACTTTTTGATTACCTTCTCTAGGGTTTATAAAGCTTCAAATTCAAAAAAAACGTGGATAAGGAGGATAAAGATTATGAGGAGGAGGAAAACAGTGGCAGTGAAAGCATGAGAGATGAACCTCAACACCAGAGAAAAACACATAAGGAAGGCAGAATTATGAGAGAGGAACCATCAAACATCAGAGGGTTACAGGCTTCTCATAAGACTATCTCTTGTTTCAGGCATCTAGGGTGTTATGAGTTTTGTGAGCAGGTACAAAGAGTTCAACATCATCCTGAGTTGGCCAGGCTTTTTGTAGCCAATCTCCATGATAATAAAGTAAATCTTGTCGGAGTGACATTTACAGTTTCCTCCTTCATCATTACTGATGCTACAAGGATTCTGAATGTGGGGCGAAATGGTATAAAGCACAAGATTTGTATGAGCACTACTATGAGCCATACATCAAATCCAGGTACAGGAATGAAAAGAAGAGGATCATTATGAAGTATTTTACATGTGAGGGTGGATTTTCCAGATTGTACACCTATCATATTAGGCTTCTTATGCACTTCACAAGAGTGAAAATGATGAACATCTCGTACTTGTTATTCAGGAACATTAAGAAGATGGCTTACAATGTACAAAAAAATCCATACCCCCAACAGATGAATATTATTTATCACTATTCCTCGATTAAGATGATTATGCTAGATCATCTCAACCTCCTCAACATCTCCTGGGGTACATTTATTGCTAATGAAATTTTCAATGGTCCTAAGATTCCTCAACCAGTGCCTTAAGAAGCAAAAAGGCCTTCTAGCAATGCCAAAGTAAAGAAAAGTAAGAAGGTTAAAGAGACTAAAGTTGTTGAGAAGCCAGAAACCTACAAAACATATCAGAGAGGGGCTAGAAATTTGTTTGCAGTGGATAGGAAAGTGTTTACTCCACTTGATGTGGAAGGGGCCTTTCCTTCTTCATCAACTCATAGGCAAATGTTTGCTCCACAAGCTATGGAAGGGACTTTTCCTTCATCAACACAAAAGGTACAACAAGTGCAACAAGTCCATAAAGGGAAAGAAAAGATGTTGGAGGAAAGCCTCAATGATGAAGAGGAAAGGGAATATGATTTGATGGAACATGATGGACCAAAACAGCCACACATTCATCATGGCATTGAGATAGTCAACTTGGAGGCTCAAGATGAGGCATCAAATGAAAATATAACCATAAGGGAAAAATATGCACAAATCCATGCACTGATGGACAACCTGGCGAGAGCTAAGTATATCATTTCATACCTTGAGCAAGAGAACAGTCAACTAAGTGACAAACAAGTCCTCATGGAGCTGGAACTTCTCAAAGCGAAGAGGCAAGGTGACAAAGGAAAATCAGAAATGCAGGTCATAAAGGAAGGTAAGCTCCTCGGTCATATTATTTCCAAAGATGGTATTCGCATTGATCCTTCTAGGGTGGAGGCAATTCAGCAAATAGAATTTTCGCGCAACAAAAAGGAGATCCAAGCCTTCAACGGTAAGATGAACTTCTTATGTAGATTTATACCAAATTTGGCTAAGCATTTGCGTGAGTTAACTAATATGTTGAAGAAGGATAACACTGTGAAATGGACTGAGGATGCCATGAAATATTTCAACTTGGTAAAGCTTGCTTTGACCACAGCCCCCGTTTTGATTAGTCCCGATTATACTCATGATTTTATTATATTTTCATTTGCATCTGAGCACACTTTGGCTGCGGTGTTGATGAAAAAGAAGGATCAGGTGGAGCAGCCCATTGCATTTTTCAGTTGAACTATCAGAGATGTTGATCTTCACTATAACATCATTGAGAAACAAGCTTTGGCTCTTATAAAGACATTGAAGGATTTTCGAGTTTACATTCTGCATTTGCATACCATAGCATATGTTCCCAATGCCGCTGTCAAAGATGTCCTCATGCAAACTGATCTGGAAGGAAGAAGAGGTAACTTGATAGCAGAAATGTTAGAGTATGATCTTGAGATTAAGCCCATGAAACTAATCAAAGGTCAAGGCTTGGAAAAACTCATGGCTGAGTCAAATCTTCATGCTCTAGACATAAATCTTATTGCAGCAATGTCAGATGATGAAGATGGTGGCACACTCATTCAGGTATCAGAGATGTTTCTCAACTCACCTTGGTATTTCGATATAGTATATGTTCTTCAGCATCTTTCTCCTCCTCCTATATGTTGAAGAGTAAAGGTAGATCACTAAGACTGAAGTCTGCAAAATTATGCATTTTAGATAGTGCTCTCTATTGAAAAGATCCGGGAGGGGTTCTTCTTAATTATTTGATTGAAAATGAAGCTTAGCATGTAATGAATGATTTTCATAGAGGAGATTGTGGGGGTCACTTGTTTTGGAAAACAAAAGCTAATAAAATCTTGAGATCAAGGTATTATTGACCATCTTTGTTTTCAGATTTATATAAAACGGTCATGAACTTCCACGAATGTCAAGTTTTTCAGGGAAAAAGGAAGCTGACAAAGTTAATTTTAGGGGCGAATAATCGCCCAAAGGCGAAATTTAAGGCTTTTTATATTTTAATGGGGCGAATTTTTAATTAAAATAATAAAAACTTTTTTATATAATTAGCCCTCATTTTATTTAAAAATTAATTAATTTTTTTATTTTAGCCCAGGGCGGATAAACTAACCGAATCGTATTTTCTTAAAATCGCCCCATTTTGATATTTGCTCCCGGTTTGGGAGAGCAAAATCGCCATTTCTGATTTACAGTTTGGGTTTTCTGGTTTGGGAGTGGTTTGTGAGGGTCGATTTGGTCCTGGGAGTGATTTGTGAGGGTCGATTTGGTCATGCGAGGTTAGATTTGTTTTGAAATGGAGGGCGGAGCTTAATTTGTTTTCAAATGGAGGGAGGCTCCCTGTTTTCAGGGATTCAGCCCGCTGTTTTGTGTATATGGCTCCCTGGGTCCCTGTATAAAAATGGTTTTGAAATAGGTTTTTTCTTCATAGTTCACAAATCTAAATGTTCTAGTTAGCAGCAGCAGTTTTGGTGCGATATTCTTGCATTTTCAATCGGCTTATTCTTCTCTTGTTTTGGTATCCATTGTTTCTTGGATTTGAACGGCTCATGCCACTGCAGCAGCAACAACAACAATCGGTACTTGACAGAATTGTTGGCTGAGCGCGAGAAATTAGGCCCCTTTATGCAGGTCCTGCCCATCTATAGCCGGCTTTTGAATCAGGGTAAGTTGGCTTCATATGTCTTGTTTTTCTTCAAGTTTGAAGTACAGGAGAAGATAGTTGCTGAGTATGATACAGATTATCAGTTGTTCTAGAAGGCCAAATTAGGCGGATTCATGCCTCCTGCAGTTGGAACAAGGGTGATAATCACTTTGTAGTGAACGCTGAATGCTTCTGTTGGTTTGGAAGCAAATATAACCGTGGCTCCAAATTGTTCTCACAAACCCAGAAATGCAGACTACTAGAAAATATTAGATTTGTGTTGTCTAAAATGTGGCGCAGTAGTTATTTTTATTGGCAAAAGATAGGGTTGTAGGGCCCTTAAAGTATATGGGAAACATACAACATCTGGACTTATGGAAACATGGAGCCTGGATCTTCCAATAGGTGGATCTGGGAAAAAATAGAAGAATTCTTGATTTCCCTTCCCAAGCAAAAAGTGCGAATGGATGTTAATAGCCCCTTGCTGTTCCAAACATCATTTTATTTGCTTTACTGAATGGTTTGATTTATATTCCAACCTTTCTTTTTCACTACATGCTCCTTTTTCCAACCAAGATCATGTTACTCCACAACGTTTAGTCGATGCAAATCATATATATATATGGCATTTATTTCATGTATATTGGCAGTTGAACTTTTGCCAATATTTCTACGACAGCTATTATTGCTGATCAGATCTTGATTGTCTGCTGGTCACATTTTTGATTTTGGGATTTTCTAGTATAACTAACATTAGAAGGTTCTTTCCGAGAGTAAATGTTCAACTCATTATCTGATGTAGAGGTCTTTTATAAAGGAGATGACTGTTGAATGCGTTGAATTTTCCTTTTCCTTGTAACTTTGTTTGTGGCTTTCCTTGAAGAATGTCTAGACTTGTTTATGTTGATTAAGTAGCATCTTTCATCAAAAGGTCGTGTTGTGCACAGGCTTCAAAATTTTGCTTGCATGTAATGTTGTTTTGATTCATTCAGTTTGGATGTGTGATTGTATGTTTGAATCTTTGTCAACTTTATGGTCTTTTAGATTTATGCATTGCTACATTTTTAATGCTGTAAAGTAAGAAACTGAGGCAGGAGCTGCTGAGGAATGTGGCAGTATCTTGTAGTTTCTCAAGCTGATATTCTCATGTTCGTGTAAAAGGTATATTCACTCTACTGATATTCAAGCATGGGGTAAGTAGCCGTGATCTGCTTACTCTTTTTATGATTGTCTGTGTCGTCCCTTTTGTTGTGTTGTTGAGCTGGAAAGTTATCAGTACTTACCCTAAATATTACAGCATTTGGATGTTTGCAGTCTGCCAGTATCCCAAGATGAATATTGTGATGGAGAAGGCAACTTCCTGCTTCTGATTCCCATGTATTGTTCGTGTTGGAAAGATCTAGGCAATGATTGTTGTATTGTTCATATTTTTCATTCATCTTGATCTCGAATGTACAATTGTCTCAAATGTCTTTTATGGTGAGAGGGAGCGTTATAATCATGTTGCCAAGTATGGGCTGGTTCATAGGGTTGAGTGGGGGAATTGGGTGTTTTCTTGCCTGAGTCATGGGTCAGTTAGCACTATTTATATAAAATGTGGCCTGAATGCTGTTTGAAACTGGAGATACTGATGACCTCAATGATGTGAAAAATTGGAGATACCGTATGGCCTCAATGGTGTTTGTAATCAAAATCTGGATTGAACACAGTGTCTGTATACACTGTAGTTCAAGTTTTGTATAGACCTTTTGAAAAGTTTTCGAGGCAAGAAATATGTTGTATTAATATTGTTTGATTTGTAATAGAGAAACTGCTATGAGGTGATTTGGACTACTTGGGAATGAATTTTTGTCTCAGATGTCGATAGTTTGTACTGTGGTAGACAATAAGATGATTTCTTTTCTCAGGGATTGCAATTGCTTTCCGGAAGATGGGGTATACCTGTTCATGGTACTTCTTTCGACATCAAGTTGATAAACCTTCCCTTAGACTTGAGTTTTGTTTGGTTCTTGTTCGTTGGGTGATGATAAAAAATGTAATATTCATTTGTATTTGTTGATTTTATACTCATGGAACTTGTTTCTTATTGTACTCAGTTCTTTTGATGCAAGAAAGAACAACATACTAGTTTGAGCTTGAGGTACTTGAAGCGGCAGCAGCTCATGAGTTATCAGTTCTGTTTTAGTGTTCTGATTTAATTCTCTTCTATAGTATGTGTTCTAGTTCTCAAGTGTAATATGAGTAAATTTAGAATGTACTGCCGTTTGACAATACTTGTAAGCACTTTGAAGCAGTGGAATTTCATCAACACTACAGTGTTAGAGAAGTCTGAGAGATTGCCTTTGGTCGTTTTTCCATAATGTATCTGATTTCACGACTGCTGTACCTACATGGTACTTGTAATGCACAACAAACCAGGAAATACTTTATTGTATTGCCGCACTATTAGAAATATAATTGTTGAAGTTACAGGCAGTATTGCTGCTTGAAAGCTAGGATTGATCCTGTCAGGTTTTGGGCCAATAAATTGTTCTGCACCTTTGTTAGTGCTTTACACCACCAGTTTTCAAGTTGTTTGCAATGTTTGCTGACAAGTGTGCAAATTGCTCCCAGAAATGGCTATTCAATGTCACTGTCTTCCTCAGAAATTCTTATTTGCAAATGCAGATATGATGTGCCATTGTTATGCATTTCTGGAGCTTTCATTCGGGCAACAATGATTGCAGTGCTTTATTATTTTGATCACAGCGTTGCATCCCAACTTGCCCAACAAAATGAGTTCAACTTAAGAAAACCTTCTTCATACCATTATGACTTCTCTTAGGATTTTTGGTATGCAAATTACCTCAGTAAATATATATTATTTAGAACTATGTTGTAATTTTTGTCAGGGTTCATGTTTAGGTTCAACTGTCACTGGCTACCCTATTCTAGAAGAGCTTTCGCTCTCATGAAGACATCTTGATCTAACTCTTCATTCTTTGTTTTCACCTCCATAAAAAATCTCTAATGGATTCATAAATTTTCCTTTTATTATGACAGACTATTTTATGTGGTATTGTTGGCCTACCTCCTTCAAATGGTGTTATTCCTGAATCTCCAATGCACATGAAAAGCTTAGCTACCCTCAAACATCAGGTACCAATATATTGGAATTATCAATTGCAGCTTCTCAGGGAAAAGACACAATTCAGACATTTTATAGACGAGTAACTTACAAGTACTTTTGTTACAGTTGGTGCTTAGCAAGTTAGTGACAACAATCCGGAAAAGTATGCAGAAAAATTCGTCCCCTTCCGTTGGTTTGGAAGCAAATATAATCGTGGGTCGAAATTGTTCTCACAAACCCAGAAATGCAGACTGCTAGAAAATATTAGATTTGTGTTGTCTAAAATGTGGCGCAGTAGTTATTTTTATTGGCAAAAGATAGGGTTGTAGGGCCCTTAAAGTATATGGGAAACATACAGCATCTGGACTTATGGAAACATGGAGCCTGGATCTTCCAATAGGTGGATCTGGGAAAAAATAGAAGAATTCTTAATTTTCCTTCCCAAGCAAAAAGTGCGAATGGCTGTTAATAGCCCCTTGTTGTTCCAAACATCATTTTATTTGCTTTACTGAATGGTCTGATTTATATTCCAACCTTTCTTTTTCACTACATGCTCCTTTTTCCAACCAAGATCATGTTACTCCACAGCGTTTAGTCGATGCAAATCATATATATATGGCATTTATTTCATGTATATTGGCAGTTGAACTTTTGCCAATATTTCTACGACAGCTATTATTGCTGATCAGATCTTGATTGTCTGCTGGTCACATTTTTGATTTTGGGATTTTCTAGTATAACTAACATTAGAAGGTTCTTTCCGAGAGTAAATGTTCAACTCATTATCTGATGTAGAGGTCTTTTATAAAGGAGATGACTGTTGAATGAGTTGAATTTTCCTTTTCCTTGTAACTTTGTTTGTGGCTTTCCTTGAAGAATGTCCGGACTTGTTTATGTTGATTAAGTAGCATCTTTCATCAAAAGGTCGTGTTGTGCATAGGCTTCAAAATTTTTCTTGCATGTAATGTTGTTTTGATTCATTCAGTTTGGATGTGTGATTGTATGTTTGAATCTTTGTCAACTTTATGGTCTTTAAGATTTATGCATTGCTACATTTTTAATGCTGTAAAGTAAGAAACTGAGGCAGGAGCTGCTGAGGAATGTGGCAGTATCTTGTAGTTTCTCAAGCTGATATTCTCATGTTCGTGTAAAAGGTATATTAACTCTGCTGATATTCAAGCATGGGGTAAGTAGCCGTGATCTGCTTACTCTTTTTATGATTGTCTGTGTCGTCCCTTTTGTTGTGTTGTTGAGCTGGAAAGTTATCAGTACTTACCCTAAATATTACAACATTTGGATGTTTGCAGTTTGCCAGTATCCCAAGATGAATATTGTGATGGAGAAGGCAACTTCCTGCTTCTGATTCCCATGTATTGTTCGTGTTGGAAAGATCTAGGCAATGATTGTTGTATTGTTCATATTTTTCATTCAGCTTGATCTCGAATGTACAATTGTATCAAATGTCTTTTATGGTGAGAGGGAGCGTTATAGTCATGTTGCCAAGTATGGGCTGGTTCATAGGGTTGAGTGGGGGAATTGGGTGTTTTCTTGCCTGAGTCATGGGTCAGTTAGCACTATTTATATCAAATGTGGCCTGAATGCTGTTTGAAACTGGAGATACTGATGACCTCAATGATGTGAAAAATTGGAGATACCGTATGGCCTCAATGGTGTTTGTAATCAAAATCTGGATTGAACACAATGTCTGTATAGACTGTAGTTCAAGTTTTGTATAGACCTTTTGAAAAGTTTTCGAGGCAAGAAATCTGTTGTATTAATATTGTCTGATTTGTAATAGAGAAACTGCTATGAGGTGCTTTGGACTACTTGGGAATGAATTTTTGTCTCAGATGTCGATAGTCTGTACTGTGGTAGACAATAAGATGATTTCTTTTCTCAGGGATTGCAATTGCTTTCTGGAAGATGGGGTATACCTGTTCATGGTACTTCTTTCGACATCAAGTTGATAAACCTTCCCTTAGAATTGAGTTTTGTTTGGTTCTTGTTCATTGGGTGATGATAAAAAATGTAATATTCATTTGTATTTGTTGATTTTATACTCATGGAACTTGTTTCTTATTGTACTTAGTTCTTTTGATGCAAGAAAGAACAACAGACTAGTTTGAGCTTGAGGTACTTGAAGCGGCAACAACTCATGAGTTATCAGTTCTGTTTTAGTGTTCTGATTTAATTCTCTTCTATAGTATGTGTTCTAGTTCTCAAGTGTAATATGAGTAAATTTAGAATGTACTTCCGTTTGACAATACTTGTAAGCACTTTGAAGTAGTGGAATTTCATCAACACTACAGTGTTAGAGAAATCTGAGAGATTGCCTTTGGTCGTTTTTCCATAATGTATCTGATTTCACGACTGTTGTACCTACATGGTACTTGTAATGCACAGCAAACCAGGAAATAGTTTATTGTATTGCCGCACTATTAGAAAATATAATTTTTGAAGTTACAGGCAGTATTGCTGCTTGAAAGCTGGGATTGATCCTGTCAGGTTTTGGGCCTATAAACTGTTCTGCACCTTCGTTAGTGCTTTACACCACCAGTTTTCAAGTTGTCTGCAATGTTTGCTGACAAGTGTGCAAATTGCTCCCAGAAATGGCTATTCAATGTCACTGTCTTCCTCAGAAATTCTTATCTGCAAATGCAGATATGATGTGCCATTGTTATGCATTTCTGGAGCTTTCATTCGGGCAACAATGATTGCAGTGCTTTATTATTTTGATCACAGCGTTGCATCCCAACTTGCCCAACAAAATGAGTTCAACTTAAGAAAACCTTCTTCATACCATTATGACTTCTCTTAGGATTTTTGGTATGCAAATTACCTCAGTAAATATATATTATTTAGAACTATGTTGTAATTTTTGTCAGGGTTCATGTTTAGGTTCAACTGTCACTGGCTACCCTATTCTGGAAGAGCTTTTGCTCTCCTGAAGACATCTTGATCTAACTCTTCATTCTTTGTTTTCACCTCCATAAAAAATCTCTAGTGGATTCATAAATTTTCCTTTTATTGTGACAGACTATTTTATGTGGTATTGTTGGCATACCTCCTTCAAATGGTGTTATTCCTGAATCTCCAATGCACATGAAAAGCTTAGCTACCCTCAAACATCAGGTACCAATATATTGGAATTATCAATTGCAGCTTCTTAGGGAAAAGACACAATTCAGACATTTTATAGACGAGTAACTTACAAGTACTTTTGTTACAGTTGGTGCTTAGCAAGTTAGTGACAACAATCCGGAAAAGTATGCAGAAAAATTCAACCTTAGGGAAATTATACGGAAACATGCAAGAAGCCTATGAGAAAATGCAGACCCCAATGGTTTATCAGCCTCCACCTGCCTTGGTAATGGTCTTATTTTTGAATTTGGGTGTTTCATTTTATCTAATTTTCCTCTCCCTTTATTTATTTGTCTTGTCATGTCCCAACCATTTATGCAGGCACTTAAGGAATTGAAAGAGGCCACAATTCAGTTGGCCGCAAGTACTGGGAATATGGATGCCCCAGTTGATGAATGAATTTTTAATGTTGACAAGGACGTGGAAGACCTGCTTCCTGTTGAGGTGAAAGAACAACAATTGAGTAATTTGTTGCAATCTCTTATGGTGGTTGGTTGCCTTGCAGTAATGCCCATCATTAGAAAGATCCCAACTTCTGTGCTTTGGGGTTACTTTGCCTTCATGGCCATAGAGAGTTTGCCAGGAGATCAATTTTGGGAAAGGCTATTGTTTCTTTTCACTGCTCCAAGCCGTAGATACAAGTATGAACTTTATTCAAACTATAATGTGATTGAATTTAATGCTTGTAATATAGTTTTCAAAGCTGATCAATGTTGAACTGATGGTTACAGAGAACTTTAGGAGTATCATGCTACATTTCTTGAAACGGTGCCTTTCAAGACAATTGCCACTTTCACCATTTTCCAGACATGTTATTTGCTGGCATGTTTTGGTATCACATGGGTGCCTATAGATGGTGTTCTCTTCCCACTACTAATCATGTTGTAACTTGTTAGTCCCAGCAAGGCAGTATATCCTTCCCAAGTTTTTCAAAGGAGCACATCTTCAAGAATTGGATGCAGCAGAGTATGAAGAAGCCCCTGGAATGCCATGCAATATAACAGTGAGTGCAAGACACATATCAATTTTTTTTTAAAAATATTACTCAATTCTATTTCATAAGCCCTGCAGCATGAACAATAATAAATTGAACTGTAACATATATTGATTGCAGGAAGCTGGAATTCAGGGGTTCGGACTAGGAAGCATGGGAACAGGTGCAAATGATGGCGAAGTTTTGGATGAGATGATTACATGAAGTCGCGGTGAGGTCAAACACACATATAGTCCACGGATAACTAGCTCGAGTGATTGCACACCAATTCATGGATCTGAGTCTGCATTAAGTCCCCAAGTTGCAGAAGCTAAACAAATATATAGCCCCCGTATAAGTGAGATCAGACAGACACATAGCCCTCACAGAGGGGAAAAGCATTCGGGCATTCCCTTGGTTAGTCAAGGAAAAAATATGAGTCCAAGTGCATTTGGTTTGAGGCCACATAAACCAACTTCCAATTAGGTGTTTGGAGTCTAAATCCTCGGCTAGTAATCTTTCCCTTGAGTGAGAATATCTTATGTTTAATAGTACATATTTTGTTGGCTTATCATTATTTAATCATTGTGCCATAAATCACTCAGTTTTATTTGGTGTGTCTTCACAAAGAACCTCTGTCCATCTCAGAGGACAGGGTAGACCATATAGTGCGTGTAAAAAAATGTAATGGAAGTCAAGCTTGAAGTATTTCTGTTTTCTTGAAGCATGAAATCTATTATGTCAGTCTTGTGGTTTTGTAGACCCCGGGCATGCCAAATAAGCATGGTGGTATTAAAGGGTCCTGTGAGTGGTTTGAGCTTCATAGAAAGTCATCCTTATTCTACCAGTTGGATCATAACCACAAAGTTTGCAGCCTTTAATGTTTCATTGAAATAAAAAATGTGGAAATTAAACTTGACAAATGAAAAGGAAATGGTAAGGCTTACAATATTAGAACTTCTGTAAATGTTTAGCCATTACCTTTAAAAACTAACCAAGGGAAATGTCAAATGATCAAGGATATGTTGAGATGGAAATATCTATTTTTCACGACAGTAAAACATTTAGATAATGGAAATAAAGAATATGTGCATTCAAGTTAAATCAAATTTATCTTGAATGGTTGGGAAGATTTGTTATTATCTTTAATAATTTAAGTCTCGTAAACCAAATTCAGAAGGAATAATTTAAGTCTTGTAAGGCAACAAACTTGAAGAAAAACAAAGAATATGAAGCCATATACAAGGAATATGAAGCCTGCGTGTTATGTTAATTTATGAGCAGTTTTATGCTCTGCAGTATAATCTGTGAGAAAATTGGCTACAATATTCAACAGACAGGACATTATGAGTTTCTCAATTTGTGCTATTATATGCTATGGATTTTCTAACCGATATCTTGAAAACGCGGTCTGCACTTGCCATCTATGCCTGAGTTCTGCAGCGGTTTGTTACTTTCAAGCCATGCCTAATGTCATATTGTTTGTTGCAACTTTAATGTAGACAGCTAACCAGGAAGGCATCGGGTCATTGATAGAGGATGCTTAGGCATGATTCCAGGTTTTTGAAAATAATTGTGATTTCCATCACTAGTCATAGCACTTGATAGAAAGTTGGGATATTCATGAGTGTGAATTTATGTTTGTTTGTTTACATACTTTCTTATGAATTAACTAATGCTCAGTAGCAGTAGACATTGGACAAGTATATTTGTATACTTCTGTTTTAAACTGAAACAAATCCAGGGCTAAAAGGAATGGATTGATTGCACTAGTCATCCTTCTATAACTTTTCAACATAGGCTGGAGTAAATAGATTGTAATTTGGGTAATTTTTCTAACTGCAAACAGGAACATACTTGTTTATTGGCAGGGAAGCTATGATGGCCATTATATCAGGCCAGGTGATCGCACTCCCTTGATCGTGAGTACGATTGTGATCAAGATGGAAGACTTCATAGTCTAGATTGATTGTTTAGCAGTGATAGTTAGTGGGCTCATTCACAAAAGCTTCTATTTCACTAATCCTTTTTATAGAGTTGTCAGATTCAATTTCCAAAGGTTTTAAGTACACTATAGAGTTGAGTTCTGAGAGAGTTGTGATTCACAGTGTTAAGTATAGCAGCTATGACACTTGAATGAAGACAAGCATAATAGAGGTATCAGACTCTGTTATAATCTTACCTACATATTATAAGGGACTTGGTTGGTTTTTTTATAATTTTATAGACAAGTTCCATGTCGTGGAAATGTGAAAAAAAATAGTGATATTGCCACCATGTGGTTCTTATCATATATGGTTTTATGCTTCTTCTAAAAATTCTCTAAGAGTTCACAATGCTAAAATTCACTAGGACTTTACAAAGTTTTATTATTTAGTGAAAGACTTGCCAAGTTCTTACAAGATTTTATAATTGAGTAAAATATTCACCATGCCTGGTGAGAGATTCGCCAGAAAATTATATATACATATTATATTATTGATAAAATCGCCTTCCATTTTTCCTATATACCATGGAGATTCGCCCAATTATTATATTTATAAATTTGAGGGGGGGTTCTTAAAATTTTCCCTGGAAGCTGATTCCTCTTCCTTTGAAGCCAGTTGTAATCAATGCGCCTTTCCAGCAGTGGGGGATTGATTTCATAGGATAAATCCATCCTACATCATCAGCACAGCATATATGGATTTTGACAGCTACCGGTTACTTCACCAAATGGATCAAAGCCATTCCAACAAGGCAAGCTATGGACACAATAATTATTAATTCTTTTGTGTCCAATATCTTGTCTCGTTTTGGTTGCCCTCACAAGATTATTACAGATAATGCAGCGTGCAAATCGAAGAAAATGGTTGAGTTTTGCAACAAATACAACATCACATTGGGTCATTCCATGGCATACTATCTGCAGGAAAATGGACTAGTTGAGTCTTGAAATAAATCGGCTTGGTAAACATTATTAAGAAGATGTTGGAGGCAAACAAAAAGAATTGGCATCAAAATCTTTTCAATGCTTTGTGGGCCGACAGAGTGAGCAGTAAGACATCAATAGGTATGTCGCCTTTTGAATTAGTTTATGGTATTGATACAATGTTTCCTACATCCCAAATAGTTCCGGTCATGAGATTGTTGCAAGAAGTCGACAGTGAAGAAGATTATATTCAGCGTCAGATCAATCAAATGATTCACCTTCAACAAACAAGGGAAGAGGTTTCTCAAAATACTTTCCGGCTGCAAGAGAAGATAAAGAAAATTTATAACCGCAAAACCAAGGAAGAAAAGTTTCAGCTGGAAGATGTAGTGCTGCGGTGGGATGCATGAAATGAAGAAAAAGGGAAACATGGTAAGTTTGAAAATTTGTGGAAAGGACCTTATAGACTCTCAGCCTATAGAGGACAAAATTCATTTTTATTGAAGGAAATGGATGGTCAAGAATGATCAAGAGGACCAGTGAATGGTAGGCTCCTGAAACACTATTATTTATTTATTCGTTGTATATACTAGTTTTCTTTACTTTGCAAGATATGAAGTACAATGTCGTTTGAGCTTGGGGGCCCGAAGTGAAGGATATAAAGCTTAAATAATTTGTGATATTTTTGGTTGGTTTTTGAGTCAGTCTAGAGTCAATTTTGAGCCAATTTTTAGTGTGTATTGAGTCATTTTTTCAAAAATTTCAAAATGTTTTTAGTCTTTCATTTGTTTGACCGTATTTGCCCAATCAGCTAGGCACTTGTTCTAGAGTGTTCTTGACACCTCCAAGGAGCTGCCATCGCCAATAAGGCCAATGTTAGTGTAAGTATATGCATACTTCCATGAGGGATCAAATCTTCTCTTTGCATTTTCATTTTAGGTGTCTCATACTGAATTTTTGATCATTTCACTAGGTCTTTCCAAAATGGTCCACTGATGGTTGTCTTCTTCTCTGAAAATCAAATTTTCCCTCATGAGGTACATTTGCTGACCCATCTCCATGTTGCATTCAGTTATGGTTTCAGTTATGTTATTTTTAGAGTCAATGCAGTGATGTTTCCATTAGGTCTTAGGGTTCATTTCCAAGGTCAAAAGCGAAGTTTCAGTGTAAATAAAGGGCAACAAAGGTATGAGAAAGACCAATAAACAAAGAGTGATTGGGAGTAATCCGAGGTTATTGTACAAAGACCTTATTTCACTAATGTAATTTTCATCTCAAAAACATGTTTTTGACATGAAAACAGAGTATTTTAGTTGATTTATATTTTTTTTGATGTAATTTAAGTCATTTCATGTAATAAGTGTTCCCATATGCTGCCCAGGCATTTCTCCTTGCTGCAAGAAATGAGCCATTGAAGAAATCAATTCAATCAAAGCATCATCCACTTGAAAAGAGACCAAGAAATAAAAGCATTAAACTGAGTTCTGAAGACAAAGTAAAAGTTGCAAAAAACATTATAAAGTGGGTTTTTTCTAAGGAAAAATAAAAATCATCCTCTATATAAGATTTTAAAATCATTTTTCACACTTCATCATACTCATTTGACAAAGAGAGAGAAGGGAGTTGAAGGAGTGAAGGGAGTTGAAGCGAATTGGTGGCTAAGAAAACTGTGGGCTTTGTGCATTGAGAAAGGAGCACTGCGCACAGGGCAAAATTGTGGAGGCACTGTAAATAGAGCAGGGAGTGTTGCGCATACAACCAAAGTGCTGCACATAGAGCCTGTGTGCCAGTGTATTTTTACATGGCATTGCGCACACAAAAGAGCGTTTCACACCTATACAAGGCATTGCGCATAGGGCCAACAAACACCAAGACTACCCTAACAACCATATAAATCGCTCTTTTGCTACCTAGAGCCTCTAAGCAAGTAAGTACACTCTTTAAACCATCCTCCCAACACTCATTTCACAATTTTGAAGTTTGTTTGCTATTTAAATTTTCAAACCCTAGGTTGTCTAAAAACCCTCCCTGCTTACCATATCCATTATTCCCACATACTGCTTACCACATCCCTCATTCCCATATCCTGTTGTCATATCCCTAAATATCACCCCTATTCCCTATTTACTACGGTCAAATACACCTATCCCCTATACACTAATCCCCCAAACAAAATCCCTAAACCCCTACTTACTAAACAGTTCCTACTAAAAAAATACCCTCCTTCTCTCTCTCACATCATACATATCTCATCTTACATCACACAAATTCCTCTCCCCTTCCCCTATCCCTATTCACCATAATTCACTTCTTGATTACCTTCTCTATGGTTTCTAAAGCCTCAAATTAAAAAAAAAAAATGGATAAAGGGGATAAAGATTATGAGGAGGAGGAAAACAGTGGCAGTGAAAGCATGGGAGATGAACCTCATCACCAAAGAAAACCACATAAGGAAGGCAAAATTATCAGAGAGGAACCATCAAACATCAGAGAGTTACAAGCTTCTCATAAGACTATCTCTTGTTTCAGGCCTCTAGGGTGTTATGAGTTTTGTGAGCAGGTACAAAGAGTTCAACATCATCTTGATTTGAACAGGATTTTTGTAGCCAATCTCCATGATAACAAGATAACTCTTGCCGAGGTGAAATTTACAGTTTTCTCCTCCATCATTGTTGATGCTACAAAGATTCTGAATGTGGGGGAAAAATGGTATAAAGCACAAGATTTGGATGAGCACTACTATGAGCCATACATCAAATCCAGGTACAGGAATGAAAAGAAGAGGACCTTTCCTTTCAGGTTCCTTCACGACAAGTATGCCCCTATGATGAAGATCATTATGAAGTATTTTACATGTGAGGGCAGATTTTCCAGATTGTACACCTATCATATTAGGTTTCTTATACACTTCATAAGAGTGAAAATGATGAACATCCCGTACTTCTTATTCAGGAACATTGAGAAGATGGCTTACATTGTACAGAAAAATCCATACCCCCAACAAATGAATAGTATTTATCACTATTCCTTGATTAAGATGATTGTGCTACATTATCTCAATCACCTCAACATCTCCTGGGATACATTTATTGCCAATGACATTTTCAATGGTCCTCAGATTCCTCCACCAGTGCCTCAAGAAGTAGAAAGGCCTTCCAACAGTGCCAAAGTAAAGAAAAGTAAGAAGGCTAAAGAGACTAAAGTTGTTGAGAGGCCAGAAACCTACAAAACATATCAGAGAGGGGCTAGAAAGTTGTTTGTAGCGATTAGGCAAGTGTTTACTCCACCTGATGTGAAAGGGGCCTTGCCTTCTTCATCAACTCATAGGAAAATGTTTGCTCCATAAGCTGTGGAAGGGACCTTTCCTTCTTCATCAACACAACAGGTATGACAGGTGAAACAGGTGCGTAAATGGAAAGAAAAGATGCTGGAGGAAAGACTCAATGATGAGGAGGAAAGGGAATTTGATTTGATGGAACATGATGGACTAGAACAACCACACATTCATCATGGCATTGAGATAGTCAACTTGGAGGCTTAAAATGAGGCAACAAATGAAAATATAACCATAAGGGAAAAAGATGCACAGATCCAAGCACTGATGGACAACTTGGCGAGAGCTAAGTATGTCATTTCATACCTTGAGGAGAAGAACAAGCAGCTAAGTGACAAACAAGTCCTCATGGAACTGAAACTTCTCAAAGTAAAGAGGCAAGGTGACAAAGGCAAATTAGAAATGCAAGAGGAAGAAACCCCAACCACCTTGACTACAAAACAAAGGCTTGAAAAGGAGATTGAGGAGGATAGAGAAACATGGCTTGACAGGGTCAATTTGCATTTGGAGAATCTACTACAAAGGACCAACAGGGAAAATCATATCATTAGGCACATGGCTCGCCATTACAAGACCCGGACAAGATTTGTAACATAAGAGTCAAGCAAATGAAGACAAGGTTAAAACAAGCACTCAAAGGCATAAATGAGGGGGATAGGCTTAGGTTGTTTGTTGAAGCTTCCTTGGCTAACCCAAACACTTGATGGGGGTGTTCTCCACAAATTTTAAGCAAGTTTTGAGAATTTTTGCCTTTTTGACTCAGAAAAATTGCCTTTATGTGTAGCGCCACTGGCACTGCGCTTTTCCTAGGGGCATCCAATCAGGAAATGGTCAAAATTTTTGGATTCGAAATGATTAGTACATGCACCATGTGAATTTTCTAAGCTTTTGGAGCAAAACAGGTTAGCCAATAGGTCAAAAGACACCCAAAAAATGACCTTTCTGCCCTCTTTTTGACCATGGCGCTGCGCATAGAAGCACTCTTGGGAGAATCAGTTTTTGAGGGGTCAAATCAACTGCACATTGGAAACTAAAGGAAGATTTGGAAAATCGACAAGATAGGCTTTCCAATGAGCTATCATCAGCTCAATTTGGACACCGAGAATACCTCCAAAATGGTCCTGCAAAGCATGTTGCGCGTAGAGCTTGGGCACTGCGCATAGGACAATTTTATACTGAATTTTCACTTCGCTGTACCATGACTGTAATTTTTGGGTTTTATCTCATGGATGATATTTTTACTGATGTAAATGGTGACTATGCATGTAAATAGGATGGATAGTAGTTACTAGAGCGTAGATTCATTAGATCAAAAGTTATCTTGAGGACAAATGAATCAGTTTCCTCCCTTTTAGAGGCAAGTTGTTAGGGTTGCCTAGATTCCAATTTCTTGTTTAGTTTTTGATGGACTAGTTCTTCATCTTAGGGATTCGACCCCTGAGGATGGGAGGAGGTTGAATTAATGTTTATATCCTCCTTTTCTTTCTCATTGTAAAAGGTTGGACTTAGTTGGATGCTTATGCTTTGAGTAGACATCATTTTGTATCAACTTTCAGCAGGAGATTAATGAAAAGTTGCAGCTATTTCTTTTGGATCCATGTGGCATGATGTTCAGTTCAGTTTTCCCTATTGTGATCATATGTTAAAATGTTTTTTGTACTTCATCAATCATTTCATTTCTTTAAAGTAGATGTTTTCAAGTTGATAGGCAGAACCCATAAATTTTATGCTCTGTTTTAGGAAGATATTCACAGTCTATGTTTTCTTCAGTTTAAGAAGAATCCATATTGCTTACATGCTCTTTCTAGCTCCTCACGTATCTTGAATCACGTAATCCATCAAACTCTAGAGTGTTGAGCCTTGTGCCTACCTTGCCCCATCGAACACTCTGCAATTTTGACCTAATTTCCTTGCCCTAACTATTTGGCTCCTCCTGATCTAGCAAAACTCTTCAAAATCAAATCAAACCTTGTGCTACTATACCTGGCCTAATATCAGTTTCTAGATCTAGTCAATTTGTCTGAGATCCTTACGGAGAGAGCTCTCTCCTTGGCCCAGTAGGGCTAGCTACTTGGCTAAGCGTGGTTTGTGGTTACCCTGTCATTGACTTTATTCAGGCTGAGGTTCAATCCAAGTGATAACAGGCGGGGCGGGCTACGTGCATGCTGCCTGCTTTGGCCAGCGGCCCCTCGGGCCCCATGGGTGGGGCTATGTGCACTCTCTGAGCAGGCTTGGTCAATTGCTTGGCCGATTCTGTGAAAATTTAAGAAAATTTAAAGTGTCAAAAACATGTTTAAAAAAAACAAATGTTGATGCTTTTCAAAATATAAATGATTTAAAAAAATTATCCACAGTGAATACATTAAAAATTTTAAAATGTCAAAAATAAGCCCTCAAAAAAAGGGTTGATGTTGCATCAACACTTTTCAAAATCAACATGAAAATCACTAACATCTCAAAAAAATGTTCATATTTGATACATAATAAAATTTAAAGTGTAAAAAATAAATACTTTAAAAAAAGGAGTTGATATTAAATTAACACTTTTCAAAATCAACAAAAAAATCACTAAAAAATATTCATAATTATACATAAGAAAACTAAAAGTGTCAAAATTATTTTAAATAATACAAATCAAGATTTCCCCTCAAATTTTTCCACTAGATTTCGACACGGAAACTTCAAAAAATTGCATTATAGACAACTCGGTCAACAATTTACAAAATGTGTAATACTTGCACAAAAACTATTTAAAAATAAAACCATGATAAATAAAAATAAGAAAACCCGAAAATATTTTTGTTTCTAAACAGCCATTTTTTATTTTTAATCCCTGGCTAATTTGGTATTCAATAACTTACCCAGTGCGTAATACTTGCCTCAGCTGGAATAACAATTGACAGTATGTATTGCTAATTTAAAACAATATGTATCGCTGTTATTTCTTTCTTCGGTATATCTAACAGTCATCGATAACTCTGTCACAAGCATATAACAGCAGCTGCCTCAAATTTAATTTAATTCGTTCTAAATTTCGTAGTCAATGATACAACTACCAGGACCAGCAGGTCTTGAAGGGCAGGTTCGATCGATTGATGCTCAGTTTTGGTATCCGAGCTTAAGTGGATTGTTGCAATATTGTGGGATTATATAGACACGAGCGACATCAATAATTGGCTTTGTCCATATACAAATATTGTGCTTTATTGATTTCTGGGCAGTTAATTCAATTATATAATGGTTGGGGGACAATTGTCTAATTATTGTGATTATACATTTATATCTAGGCAATCTTTCATCCATCAACATATTTTACGATGGGATTGATTTAAAAAAAAATCAAAATCACATGGATATCTCCTCACTTCCATTATTTACATTGCCAATTTAGTCTATTAAGTTAGCAATTAAGTTAGCAGTTAAATGGAGAAGTTTGCAAATATGGGGTGATTAATTAATTTTAATAGAATTAAATATGTAAATGATGAATATTATATGGAGTTTTATTATTAAGTGGGTTTAATGGTTAAGAATATGTATTTTTTCTTAAGAAGTCAGGTTTAAAACTAGAGGAAAGTAGAGTATGTATACCTTCGTAGATTTAACATTGAAATTAGTACAGGGAAATATGTCTCTTGTCTCATAACAAAAAAAATTTATGCACTAATTTAGTGTATAACTTAATCATAACCTTAAAATTAAATAATAATAAAATTATATATATTAATATTTATTAATATCATTTATATTTTTATTGATTAATAAAAATAGAGCACTATAAATATAAATATAAATATAAATATTTACGCCGTAAGGCGTTCCCCTCTGAAATCAACCTCCCCATTTGCCTTTCTGTCATAATCTTGACCAACCTCCCCATTTGCCTTTCTGTCATAATCTTGACCATTAGATGCGTTGTTAGACGATTAAATGTTTTTCCACCGTTAGATGCTATCAAGGCAATTAAATCGGTTCAGTGGCTCCACTGGGTGCATCTAACCGTAAGACTCCCCACTCCTCCACAGTAAGGGTTTTGTCGTTCCAAATTCTCCCCGGCTCGGATCTTACTCAGCGCGACAACAAACCTGTAGGTTTGGTTCGTCCTCTGCCCGGAATCGACTAGAATTTGCTTACTCAATGGCACTTCAATTCAGCCCTGCAAACTTCAATTTTCGCCTGCCTGGACGCACATCAGAGATAATCTCTGCTCGGCTTGCCCTTTATGTTTGATGTTACTGGCTCCTGATTCCAACCTATCCCCAAGGACGTAAACTGTGAATGCGGCTTAACTACGCATTTTTCTTCCTCGCATACATGCTGAGTATGTACGCATATTGTTTGCATTTATGCCTCAACCAAGTAAATGGAAAAATCAATTTATGGGAACAAATCAAAACAAATTGCTTGTATGAACGATTAAATTTTGTTTACGAAGTGTTCCTTCTATAACAGAGTTCAATAGAATTTTTGTTATGAAAATCCATTTGGTTTCGGTTGTGTGATTGCCTGTGCAGCTACACTCTCTTCATTTGCTTTCTATGTATTTGGCAGCTGGAAAATATATCTCAGAAGGAGAATGGATTTGTTTGGGTTTGCTAGTTTATGGAAACATTTAGGCTATATTAAACGTGTTAGAAGTGAGGCACGGGCTTTAACCAAGCTGTTTGGCATGTTTAAAGGAGACCAAAAATGCCTACGGACCACATTTGAAGTTGATTTGCAAATCAGTTAACTGGTAACGTTGGTTAAATATAGTTTCTCATTAATTTCATGGATGATGCCAAGTGTTTGTAAAAACATATGAATCAAAAAATCCTTCTCATTATTTTGTTGTTAGCGTACTGAATTCATGCTGTAAGTGAATGGAACCGTGTTAATGGTGGTTAAATGCACTTTTGTTTCAATTCATTTTAGTGCATTACCCCGTTTTCATAGAAATTTCTCCACCAAGAATTTTGTAGCAATTCCTCAACCAAGTTTGTTTCCGTTTGCCTCGGTTTTTCCTAAGTATTTTTGATTAAATATAGTTTTGCTGAAAGGTACAATGTATGGTCATTATGTTGATTGTGAACTTTAAAATGGTATCCATCATGGATTCAATGGCTGTGTGGATACCTTGTGAAGCACACGCTTAAACGAAGTAATTAGTTTTTGTTTGAGGTTGTCCACAAAAGGTTTGACGAAATTCCTATACCTTAATTGGCTGCCCAGAAAGTGTTTGACGAAATTCCTATATCTCAATTGGGGCTAAGACATTACAATGCATTGAATATCGCTTTGTCCTTTTGAAATCACAACTGCACACAACAGAATGTTGTGTTGCTTCTGCCGCTCATACATTTCAATATTAACTTGTTAGTTAAGATCATACCTAATCCTAAATTGGTAGCAATTACTTATTCTTTTCCATGGAAGTATATCGTTTTGCAAATGAGCTGGATTGTAAATATTGGCTTAATGAATTCTCGTGGTTTTATCCTTTCATTTCGCCATGCAAAAATAAAATTCCTGTAAATTTCTTGGGATGGGACTACTTTTTGCATGTGATAATGGACCATTGAAAATACAATTGGATTACATTAATGGAAGTAACGAGACCAAAAGGATATTTTGAAAAGATGGTACAGTACAAAATCATGGGTAAACATGCAACTGCCTTTAGATGGACTCGTTCACATTGCTGTACAAAATGTAAATAGTTCAAATTTGTTGATAGACAGGGAATGGATTAGCTACTCTTTTCCTATGAAAGGATATTGTTTTCGAAATATTGGCTTAATGAATTCTCATTGTTTTATCCTTTGATTCTGCCCTATGAAAGGATATTGTTTGTTTTCGAAATATTGGCTTAATAAATTCTCATTGTTTTATCCTTTTATCCTTTGATTCTGCCTTGCAAAAAAATTCTCCCCTGTGAATTTCTTGTGATAATGGGTTATTGTTTTTTTTTTCTATATGGTTCAAGGACCCTGGAGATCGCTGACCACTACATCGAAGGAATATTTGTTCCAGACAGATCCACCTGAAGGGATCACTTCCTGCTGGCTCTAACCACTGAGCCAGACTCTGAGGGCGTTGAGAGAATAGAAACTGTGACCTCTCAATAACAAAGGTGCTTTAAAAACTAAGAGCTAACTAATTGAGCTAACCCTCAATGCTGATAATGGGCCGTTTCTTGCAGATCCTGCTGTGTTACATTAAAGGAAGTATAGAGACCAAAGGAAAGTTTTGAAAAGATGGTACAGTATAGAATGATGGGTGAAAATGCAATTGCCTTTCAATGGACTTGTTTATATTGCTTTACAAAATCGAAATAGTTCAAAATGAATTGTTTTTGTACCTGTGACTTATGGGTAGATGGTTCAATGGATGAATCAAACCTAACTCTAAGTTGTTTAAATAGATCATTTTACTAAACTCATGGAAATAATGTTTTGATATGTCACTTCTAAGACCTTATCAAACACATGAAAATGTAATTATATTGCAACATTTCCCATGCTGAACTGTGATAAGTGCATCCAAACTTTATAAATGAAAACTGTGATAGATATAAGGAATAATAGAAAGTTACCAGAAGGTATGTGGATGAAAGTAAGGAACCAGAAACCATGACAGAGTTGAGTATGACATACAAAGCATGATTTATAGACTTAACAAATTATTCAGATAAATCTGAATATAACATTTAATAGATTTCAAATTATTCATATCTAACGGATATAATTGCTACATGGAAAAGAACAGAAAACATAAAAAGGATGAGAATTCTGCCAGCGCTCGAAACAACATCACGGAGGAGTAGGCTTTTGTTGTTAAGGTTATTTGGAAACCTCTCGACAACAAGTCTTAATGAAATTCTGTATGACATCCAATAGATCTTGTGTCTGCTGTGAGATGTTGGCGTCAATGGTATTGAGGTGAAAACAATGTCCCACATTCTTACATTTGAATACCTCCACACTTTTACCCGCAATCTTCATGGCTTCGCAATACTCAAACTGCGTGTCACGGAGTAGATCGTGGTCTGCTATCGCCACCAGGAAAGGAGGGAGCTTCATATGTTGGAGATTTGGGGCTAAGGGCCCCGTTGGATTGGAGACGGGATGGTCTTTAGTGCTACCCTCTGGAACTGTAAGACTGAACATTTTGTCCACCATTTCAGTGCTGAGCATCGCTAGGTTTGGAGGAGTCTCCATCTCGGATTTGCTCCTCTGCTCTCTCACAAGCCCCACCGATGACAGGTCCTATGCAATCTTCCCATGCTTCAAGGGCAGAGGTATTGAAAATTGATTCTTATCTATGTTATGTCGTTTTCTAGACTAACTATCTGAGAGCATTACAGTATGCAAGAAAAATTGTGACATTGTATTCTTTAGTTCAGGATTCTAGTAATTTATTTCAGGATTGTAGTAAAACATGTGGTTCTAATGAATTTTTTTGTCACTTCGTTCTGTTCCCAGATACTATCCCTTTGATAGAGGATAGTTTTTGTCCTTGGAAAACCTTTACAGTTTGCTAGCTGTTGTATGTATATCTACTGTTCAAGTAATAGTATGCAGTTTTTATTATATATTTATATATTTGCTTTATCATTGTTCCAACTACGGGCAGTAACTTAACATTTGTTTGTCATGATGTGGTGATTTGTCAGAGTAGAATTTGGAAAGGATACAACTCTGTGCCACATTATCTTTTGTTGACACATTCTTTTTCCATCTCTGCGGCCTTTGTATGACAGATCAATTGATTTGTCAAAATGAACTTGTGTTGTTGCTCATTTCTATACTGCTGTAGTGAGTGCCATGGTTTCTATATGATGTGAACTTACCGAGTATTATAGACTTGCAACCATCTATGCTGCAAAAATGAAGTATATTCTTCTCATGAAAGAAATGGCAAAGATGAATAATGAAGGAAAAGGTCCTATATGAGATTCAAATTTAATTTGAGATGCATGGAATTAATTTGCATAAAGGAAGAGAAATGGCAAAGAAGAACAGAGCAAACCCTCAAAAAAATAAAAAAAATTAGAGCAAAGAGAAATGGCTAACCCAAGCCAGGGAAAAATATAGTAGACAGAAAAGAATGTCCAAAGCAGAGCGCGAAATAAGCCTACAATACCAGTTACCATGTGACAAAGAACGTTGATATTAAAAATTCCATTGACCATATTGACAACTTTGCTTCACCATATTTTTAGAGTTGTGATGATCAAGATCTAGTATCCTCCTCAATCGCATAAAAGCACACATTGACATCCATGTGAACACACCAAAAACTCAAAAGGGAGTAGCTGCGTTGTTTTCCAACCTGTGGCTACTCACCCATTTCCTCTTTTTCAAATACCTGTCTCTAGAACACCGCCGAGTTGGGTTGCAGACTCACAAGCCCCGCCGATGACAGGTCCTATGCAATCTTCCCATGCTTCAGGGGCATCTTCCAGTGGTATTGAAAATTGATTTTTATCTATGTTATGTCTTTTTCTAGACTAACTATCTATGTTATGTTAGTTCAGGATTCTAGTAATTTATTTCAGGATTGTAGTAAAGCATGTGGTTCTAATGAATTTTTTTGTCACTTGGTTGTGTTCCCAGATACTATCCCTTTGATAGAGGATGGTTTTTGTCCTTGGAAAACCTTTACAGTTTGCTAGCTGTTGTATGTATATCTACTGTTCAAGTAATAGTATGCAGTTTTTATTATATATTTATATATTTGCTTTATCATTGTTCCAACTGTGAGGAGTAACTTTACATTTGTTTAGCATGACGTGGTGATTTGTCAGAGTAGAATTTGGAAAGGATACAAATCTGTGCCACATTTATCTTTTGTTGACACATTCTTTATCCATCTCTGCGGCCTTTGTATCACAGATCGATTGATTTGTCAAAATGAACTTGTGTTGTTGCTCATTTCTACACTGCTCTAGTGAGTGCCGTGGTTGCTATATGATGTGAAGTTGTGAACTTACCGAGTATGATAGACATGCAACCATCTATGCTACAAAAATGAAGTATATTCTTCATTTCTGGAAACATGTACAGCCTGGATAACTACCACCATGGTCTACATAGAAGGACAAGCTGCTTATTTGGCAGAAATCAACCCTTAATTATAACAACGCCTTCAATCTGGATAAATTAGGTAGTGCACTTTCAAGAAATCATAAGTAGCATATTGAACACCTAAAACGCTAAGAACCTGGACTGGTGGTCTGCTAAGAAATCCAACCGCTTTATTGTTGGCAACCTTCTTGTATTGAATCACAAGGTGGAACTCCTACAAATAAGCTTTGCACTGCAGATGGACTTGCTGTTAAAGTTTGAACTGAGGGTTCAGGAGCTGGAAAAGTTTGTGATCTGTATGCTACATTTGCTCTTCTTTTCATTTTGGATCCATTTGGCATGGTGCTAGAACCCCATTCAAAGATTTGTTTACTGGTATTGAACCCTGATTTGGATTTCCAGTGGAATATGACTACTTGATGAATGAAACCTTGTATGACATTGTTTTGGATCCATTTGGCATGGTGCTAGAATCCCATTCAAAGATTTGTTTACTGGTATTGAACCCTGATTTGGATGTCCAGTGGAATATGACTACTTGATGAATGAAACCTTCTATGACATTGCTTAGGAGTCTCATTTATAGTATGTTTTTATTTCTGGAACACACTTGCATATTATTGCGCGCACAATAGGCTCAGAGACGTAGTTAAGATGTAGGGAAGCACCTCTACAAAAAAAATGTTGCTGCTAGTGCTTACATTATCCTGCTTTGAATCTCATGGCTTTGTTCCTAGTACGAAGGGTTGTTTAATTCTCAGAAATGCTACATTTGCTCTTCTTTTCATTTTGGATCCATTTGGCATGGTGCTAAAACCCCATTCAAATATTTGTTCACTGGTATTGAACCCTGATTTGGTTGTCTAGTGGAATATGACACGTTCCAAAAACTGGGAGATACACTTTATATTGTTTGCATTTAGCCACTAAAACAGTGGCACCCTTTTGAAGTAACATACATTTCTGGCAAGTCAATTGTCACTGTTCATATTCTATAGACTATGAATTACTTTGGGTTGCTAATTTGATTGATATAGTTGGAGGTAACATTTAGTTTGATTTTAATCAGCATTTGGGCTGACCAGATATCCTTTTATTTTCACAGGGACAAGTAGCAACGATACTAAGAGTCAATCACAGCTTTTGCATCAAAACCTTTGAATAGGGTTTTTTCTCTGAGCAATATGCAGGAACAAACTGTGGGTTCGTTAGAATTGAGTGCTTCTAGTCAACTAGAGCCTCCTAAATCCACTGATGCTACTCTTAAAAAGGTACCTTCTGTTACAGCTCAATCTGCACTGGCAACTTCAACGACAACAACTACACATGAAAGACAACTCACAGAAGCCTCGTCTTTCACCAAGTCCTCCCGACAAGTATCTACTTCAAATGCTACAACAAACAAAACAAGTAATCCAAATATTTCTGAAGATAAAATGCCTCCAACTCAATCCTTGCTCTTCTTTTCGTTTTGCATCCATTGATAATGTAGTGGAATTGGTGACTATCGTTGGTCCTAACTATTTACATATACAGCAGTGAACCAAATATAAAAAATAGAGTTTGAATTTGAGTGCATTACAAGAAGAAGAATCATCACAAGCCTGTTAAAGGATGGTGAGAAAAGTTCCACTAATATTTGAATTGTGCACAAACTCCCAAAAGATTAATTACGAAAATAGTGCACTCAACATCATGCCGAGTAAAGACTCGATGTTGGTTAGTACATCGAGAATAGAATATCATTAGTGTTGCATTTCCATTTGGTTTATTTTGTGTAGGTTATGCAAAGAAAGGAGGCAAATAATCAATCTTGAGCATAGGTTAGATAAAGAACATAAGCCTTGAAATTAATTAGATAGAGCAATATAAACTAAGATTTTAATTATAAAAAATATTTGTATTGGTGAGGAAAGTGAGCTATAATTCCTTCATTTATAGACCACACAGTGAACCCCCAAGGTACACTAGAACTAAATTACCTTGCAATGTGAGGGTCACTCTAACCTAGCTCAAATATTTCTACCATTATCTTGCATGGAAACTAATCAACATGTTCATAAAAAGCACAATATTTTCTAGATATACTCCTGACAGCTTGAGATTCAAGACCATTTTGTATTTAAATTCTCTCACTAATAAAATATTATAAGTTAATTTTTTTATCACTTTAATGATTAATTTGTTCACTCTAGGCACATGGATTATCAGGACCATAGACGATTAACCTTCTTCCTCCAAGAGATGTTCATTATTAATCAATATCTTACCAAAGACTCTCACATTTCATTTCAAACTATGACATTGATCTATGGCAATGATGGTAATATTTCACTATGATGTCAAAATTTCTCGTAAACTGTTAAAAATTCATCCTATTTTTTCTAACCTTCACTAATGTAAGTATTCTAAAGTCCCTCTTGGATGTCACACTACCGAAATTGAGGGAAACTTTTGGCCTCTTTTATAATTTTTGACCCCCAAATAATTCAAAAATTGAGAAATATGTCTAAGTTTCTTCTTTCTTCCATGGCACCTCATAATCTTATGTGTATATTCACTTAATTGACTTAAATTGTCAAATTTAAGGTGTTATAGAAACAATTCAATCTCGAAATTCTCCTTATCAATGAATTTTAGGTATGATTTCACTTACAATTCATGTAAAAGTTCTTATGTAAATGATTTCACTTTTCAATTCTTCGAAAATAAGTTATTTGAATTAGATCTATATATTACTTGTAATCTATATTGATGCTTTTTTAGTTGAAAAATGAGGAATTAACTTTCAACATCATTTCTATTGGTGAGTACCAGTTTGCAGAATTGGGGTTTGAAAAATTCCAAGGGGAGGAATTAAATGATCAAAACACTCTTTCTTAGGTGCAAGACCAAACCATTTATTCTACACTTAGATTCCATTGAAAGAAGCAAAAATCATGAAAAATCAAAGTTTGTATGAAAAATTCATGCATATTGCTAATTTACCTATCACCATTGATCACCATGGTTTGAGGGAATGACACATTATCCCTTATTTATCATGCCAAATGGGATAGGAATGTCTGGAAAATGTCGAATACTCTATAAGGGTTTGTTATCGCTTTTACAAAACCCTCCAAAATTTTGGTCTGCACCATATTTTATAGCCTACCTTTTTCTTGTATATTGTCATCGCAAACATTGAGATCCATTCCATATATTTCCTTTAAGTGTTTTGGTCCCTTTTGCAAGAAAAGAAAAATGTCGTCTTTTCAAATGTCAAGTGTGGCACAACGTATATAATAATTTTTTGGTGGTTTCAATAGGTTATCTTTGTGTCAATGAGTTGATCTTACCATCTAAACATCTATCGCACTTATTCCCAAAGTTGTAAGCACTGTCACATAAGTGTCGTCACGGTCATCGCAAAGTGTGCCTTTAGTGTCGCACTTGTTGTAAGTCGTCACAAACTTGTCACACTAAGGGAAACATGTTTTTCATGTGTCATGGATGATATATGTTGTTGTGTCATCAAGTGTTCTAAGTGTGTGATCATATTCAAGTCATATCACTGTTAACATCAGCTCATTGGTCCCACACTTGACCAAATTTTAGAAATTTCCCCAGCAACTTAGTCTCATACAACCTTCCTCAACTGTGCATTTCATAGTTCCAACCCTCAAGCTACAGCCCTTCCCCTTGACAATGCGCAATGTGCATTTCCTACATTCCAGGACCATGCACTACAGAGTTCCAGTGCTCAAGCCCATACCGTGGCCCCTAGAATTGTGCAATCCAGCCCTCCATCCTAGACTCAACTGTGCATTGTGAAATATCTAAGATAAATCTCAACCCTTGAGCTCCTGTTATGAACATTTTCTCAATCACTAGGTCTAATTCCCCCCCAATACTACACAGTTGGTTGGAACAGTGAAAAACCCCTCAACCCGGTGCATTGAGTCCCAAAACTATGCAATCTGCCTGCCTAGTCCAGCTTGAATTGTGCATTGCACAATCTCAAGTCTCAAGCTCCACCCCTGATTGCCTGAGTTGCATAATTACACAGTCACTAAGCCTCTCCCTCAACTTTCCACCCAGTTTTGACCCAGTCAGTCGATCAAGTTGCATAATCTTAGACTATGGGTTTATCAGACTAATGTCGTCTCGTCATGAGTGAATTGCAGATGTACGTACTCTATCATACAATGATAGGATGATAAAGAAGGATATCGAGAAGAGAAACATGTTGAAAGACATACTTGTAGCTGATTATGCAAGCTTATCTATCAAGAGAAAACAAAGGGACACTAGTTTGTGACCATAGCTCAAGACTTGATATCACTGAAGACTCCTTAACTCTAATCCATATGGAGGAGGATAGAAGAGCATACTCAAGAAGATGCATAACAAGAAGCAACAAGAATGGCTTAAAATTTCCATTTCATCATGCAGTCCCTACTAGCAGTGCCATGTCATGTCATGTAATGAGTCATCACATGCCACATCATTATTGTGGATTATGTAATTATCTATTAAAAATGTATTGTAAATTCGAAGTCCAAGGGACACATACAAAATACCAAGAGTCATGTAAATTCGAAAATTCATAGGAAGTCAAACAGTCATGAGGGTAGTTAGAGAGTCACAAGGAGGTGAAAATTCCTTTGCTCATATAATGAGGGTGTATATATAACCAATGGGCTCTTCCTGCAAGGAATTAGAGAGACAATCTAGTTCTTTTGGGGAGCAAGGAGTGGCTCCAATTCTCCATTATTGGAGCTAGTGGTGTTTTTTGTATACATGTGTCTTAGGAATTTTACTTAATATTAGAAGACTCATGGCCAACATGTTCTTCCTGTATTAATTATGAATATTTGTAAGACTATTATATGGATGTTTATAATTCATTTTTTCTTTCATCTTTGCTAACGCATTTGAACTATTTCGATTATTTTAGTACTTATCATATTGAGTGTTGTAATGGTTTCTATAACTGTCGCATCCCTCTAGACTATTCTGTTGGATGTTAGAAAAATATTTCTTTCTTTTAATGGTTGCAATGATCGTCACACCTTTATGGACTATTCCACTGGATGTTAGATGGATAGTTTGTGTGTTTGTGTGTCTCTACCAGGGTGGTACTATTACCTCTCTCTTAGAGGCTCACTTTCCTTTACCTCTGTAGTAGAATAATCTTGACACACATACAATTGAACACTAACCAGGCATACTCACTTTCTGATCCAAGATTACCTTTTCATCACTCTCTTGTGTTGACTTTTGTAGCCAAGGAAAACGTACAAGAATGCATGGAAGTTGGGCCAATATCCCGGATGGAGCTCCTATTCCAAACGATGTGAGGTCTAATTGGGACTTCACATCGGGGAGACCCCCTTGGTTGATGGATTTCCAACACCATCAATAGGGTCAAAGTTATAACTCTAGTTGAGATTTGAAGGAGTCAACATAACTGCTAGTTGGATATTGGGCTATGTTAAAACCAAGTCATTAAGAAAAAATGTTTCCATTATAGACATTTATATATTCTTCCATAATAAATCATATCAACTAGGAGTACGGTATGGAGCGCATAATAGATGGGTATGTGTTCTATAATAGCCTAACAAGCCATAGGTCTTAGGAAACTCCATAGAGAAACATTTTCCATTGTACTTTAATTATTTATGTATTATAAAAGAGATAAGAGCCACCTCACATTAAAGTTGGGCTCTCCCTGTAATGACTTCCTAGAGAAAATGCCTTATTTCATTATGGTTAGTGCGTAATTGTATTTGGTGTTCTCTATTTTAGGAATTTGATCTATTTCAGGCATATTTTCTTATTCTTTCTTTTCTTTCCTTGTATCCTCATAACCTTGTAGGTTCTATTGAGTGTTGGGCTACTCTATAGAAATAGTAATTAAATAATATGGAATCTAAAGGAATTTCACCTTAATAGTACATATTATAATCTATTTTATAAGATATTTTTTGATGAGCTATCCAGTGTAGTATTAAAAAAAACTTTCATATCATATTGGCATAGAAGTAGGTTTTGTGTGGAATCTCATGGTAGATTTTAAGAGATCTAGGAAGAAGTTAAAGTCATAAAACCATATACATGGTCCATGAGTTTGTTCAAAATAACCCTAATTTGATAAAAGATATATTTGTGACACTGGAAGTGTAGGTTGTTAATATCAACGACACTATGTACCTCCTTATGGAGGCTCTAACAAAAAACATTGGAAACAAAGAAGATGGAGGCTCAAACCTAGAGGGTAGATTGTAGAGGAAATCTAGGGATCATGAAGGCCTAGAAAATGGTTCAAAGAATGAACTCAAGAAAGAGAAAGAAAAATTGAGTGTTGTTACCTATTCACAATCCCTATCCAAGATGGAAGTGATGTTCAATATAGAGTCATACCAAAATGAGATTGATGCCTGAAATTTGAACCATTGATTGTGATAATTAAAAGTATATTTTAGTGCTCACCACATAGATGAGAAGCAAAAAGGAATAACTTGCTAAATTAAACTTAGAGATTCGTGTCCTAACCTGATGGGAAATCCAGATAGAAACACTAAGGTTGGAGGGTGTTCCCAAAGTAACTAAGTGGGAGGAATTTAAAACCCTCATTAATTCCCAAATCTAATTTTTCAGGTATGTGGAGAACCAATGGATCTGATGGCACTACTTCAAGTAGAGGTTCGGGAAGAGTGTACAAGAGTACACCACTAAATTTAGGAAGATGGCCATCATGTTGAGTATGTTAGCAAGTCTTTTCATTGATGTCAAAGGTCAAAGGTGGCTTCAGGTTAATTATGGATCATGTATTTGGAGCAATTTTAACTAAAAAATGTCAAATTAGTTTCTTCTACAAATTACTCAGATGGATAGGTCTCTAAAAGACCTTTCCAACAATATATGAAATATTGAAGAAAACCTAAGGGATCAAAATTTATTAAGGTTTAAAGTTTTGGGGGGTTCCAAGAGTTTTGGTTATGCATACAACCAAGGATTTATTTTCCACATACAAGGTTCACATAAAACCAAATAGGATACCCCCTTCTTAACCGTCAGACAAAAGGGGGACTTTCACTATTAATATATACCATTAGATTCATGGTGTCAGAGATTGTCTATTGATGCACCTTGTGGAAGGAGCATGGAGGTTAACTTTCAAAAATGAGAAATAGGAAAGTCCCCACCATCCATTAATTTTAAATCATGTAGGGTTGGCTTGCAATGGAATGTCATCCATCTATCTACTGAATGAATAAGAAATCAATTATTTATATCTCTTTGCGTGATCGAATGAGCACGAGTGATAAAGCCTTTATAGAGCTTAATGGATGGGACTCAACTTTGTTGTTCGAGTCTATCAAGGTGTTTGGGGACTCCAACGAAGAAATACCCCCAATACTAACTTGTGGACAACATTCCAATGTATTTTGGCATCTATCCCTAGAAAATTTTATAAAGGAAATATGATATTTTCACCTGAACCTGGACCTCTTCACACCGTACAAATTTGGTCACATGGTAGAGTGATGTAGCACATAGGTGATAGGTGGAAGTATTATGTTGGATGATACTAATGACTTGGTAGTACATGTGGTAGATGAAATGGAATGCTGACATCAACATGATGTCAATAGATTTCGTGCATATTCAGTATGGGTGACACATGGCATGTTATTTTGGCATTTTAGGTGGCCAAGTCGGCCAAATAAGAGTGCCATGTGGCACCACTCAAGAGCTTCCATGTGGCATATATTATGTCAACATGATTCACATGATGATGTGGTAGAAATTTGGAATTCATGCCAAGGGGACGTGTTTGCATAAGTTTTTCTATGTTAATGATTTATTGAAAATGACACAAGTTCGAGCCTTAGGGCACGATGTTTGGGCCTTTAGGTGTTAGAAAATTTGAGCCATCTGTGTAGTGAAAAATGAGAAGTCCCAAACCAAAAAACTTTGTGAGTTCATTTACACCAAGTGTAGGCATGATGTAAGCCTTCTAGATTTTGAGCCTTTGTGCCTTCAAGCCTTCAGGAAATTTGTGAAGCACAAAACAAGAAAAAGACTTGATCCTCGAACTACGAAGAAGGCATTCAAGAGTTCAGGAGTGACATAAGAGTTTTCATGTTTAGGCATGATGTTATTGTTGGGTTGTGTTATATTCTTTCCATGACTAACCCACGTAGTTAATCGGGGGGTTAGAGGGGGGGTGGAGCCCCCCTTCGTTGCGCCAATTGTGTAGCCGGGGGGGGGGGTCACAGGGGGTTTGAGGCATACCCGTAACCCCACTTTATGGGGTCCAGGGCAGCGCCCCAAATTTTTTTGGTTTTGGACCCTATGTTAGGATAGGCGGACCCACCTATGGTTTTGTGCATTATTTTCACACATGTTTTTGGATGCGGTGGTTTTCTGTCCATGGTATTGGACGTGATGGTTTTTGGTCCATGGCATTGGATGCTTCAACATGCATAAATATGTATTGTAACATTGAAAGGAACATAATTAAAAATCAAGTTGGTAGTCCCAGTTTTGGGATCCAGGGGAAAATCTATGTGTATATGTGTTTTATGTGTCATGCTCTCGCATTATTTATTTTCTGTGTTTTACAATTCGTATGCAGGTAATTTCTATACGGGGTTAAAACCTACATATGGTATTAGAGCTATTTTGGCTTCAAGGGGACACCTTTGTTGCTGAGGGGTTTTTCTCGGGCCTATGGTAGACTCTATTCAGTGGGAGATCTACGAGATCGATTCTGGTGGTAAAAGAAGATGGCGAGTAGTGGAAAGATAGAGATCAAGAAATTTAATGGTCAGAGTTTTGAGCTGTGGAAACTCAAGATGGAGGATCTGTTGGTGGATAAAGATCAATGGATCATGGTATATCCAGGTACTAAACCAACGGGAGTGACCGATGAAGAATGGAAGAAGTTGGATCGGAAGGCAACAAGCACAATACGATTGTGTGTCTCAGATTCAGTATTGTTGAATGTCTTAGGGGAAGCTACGGTGAAGGCTTTGTGGGAAAAGTTAGGGACTTTGTACCAATCTAAGTCTCTGGTGAATAAACTGTTCTTGCAAAAAAAGGTGTATAACCTGAGGATGAAAGATGGAGACTTAGTGACAGAGCATCTAAACGCATTTAATACTGTGGTAAGTCAGTTAGCATCTGTTGATATTAAAATTTCAGATGAAGATAAGTGCATCAGTTTGTTGTGTTCTCTACCAGATTCGTGGGATAGTCTGGTTATTGCAATAGGTAGCAATGAAACTGCCTTTCAGTTTGATGAAATAGTCTCAGCCTTGTTGACAGAGGAGATGAGACGAAAAAATATGGAGAGCCAAAATGGTGATGCCTTGTCTGTACGGGGATGGTCCAAGAACAGAAACAAAAATAAGTCATCGAGTGGGAGATCTAAATCTAGATGGAGATCTAAGTCTCCAGGAAATCCTGTAAAGGTGGTGTGCTGGAAATGCGGAAAGGAAAGGCACTATGAAAGGGACTGTAAATCTAAAGCTCCTTATAAAGGAAAGGGATCTGATGATGTTCCTTCTATAGAGGCGAAAACCACCTCAGATGAAGGTGGGGATGTGTACTTGGCTTCTTCAAGTACACATGTAGATCATGAGGCATGGTTGATTGACTCAGGTGCATCATTTCACTTCACTCCCCACAGAGAGTGGTTTTGCGAGTATGAGAAATACGATGGTGTTGATGTCTTCTTAGAGGATGATAGGAAGGCTAGAATCATTGGTCGCGGAAAAGTAAAGTTGAATTTGAAAGGTGGAAGAGTTAGAACACTTCCAGGTGTTCTGCATATTCCTGCATTGGCCAGAAATTTGATTTCTATAAGCAAGTTGGATGATGCAGGTGTAAAAACAGTGTTCAAGAAGGATACCTGCAAGATGGTTTGGGGAGCACTGGTATTGATGTGGGGAGTTCAAATTGGAACTCTGTACAAGTTGCAAGGTAGCATGGTTGTTGATGAGTGCAACAATTCTATGGTTCCTGAAAGTGGAGTAGAAAATCTAGTGGTCTCTGGAGAGAAGACCATGTTGTGGCATCAAAGGGTTGGACATATTGGAGAGAAGGGCCTTCGAATACTTCATGGTAAAGGTATGAGTAATAGCTCTCTTGATTTTGATTTCTGTGAAAATTGTGTATATGGGAAGCAGAATTGGGTGAGTTTCCCCTCTAGTAATAAGAGGGCGAAACAGATATTAGAGCTTGTGCACAGTGATGTGTTTGGTCCTGTGAAGGTTCCATCATTGGGTAAGTCTGTGTACTATGTATCATTTATAGATGAATTCTCAAGGAATACATGGATATATTTCCTTAAGAAGAAATCTGAAGTCTTTGACAGGTTTAAAGAATTTAAGGCTCTCGTGGAAAATCAGATAGAGAAGAACATAAAGGTGCTGAGAACAGATAATGGTGGAGAGTTTTGTAGCAAGGAATTTGAAGAATTCTGTAAGAAGTTTGGTATAGCACGGCAGAAGACTACTCCATATACACCTCAGCAAGATGGAGTTGTAGAAAGAATGAACAAGACGTTGATGGAAAGGGCAAGAACCATGCTCAGTGGTGCTGGGTTAGGACAAGAATTCTGGGTAGAGGTGGCGAATACTGCATGTTACCTGGTCAATAAGTCACCTTCATCAGTGTTGGTGGATAAAACTCCACAAGAGGTATGGACTGGTAAGAAACCCTCTCTTCCACATTTGAGGGTATTTGGATGTGATGCATATGTAAATGTTCCAAAGGAGAAACGAACCAAGTTGGATAGTAAATCTGAAAAGTGCATCTTTATTGGGTATAAGGATGGTTTAAAGGGTTACAAGCTTTAGAACCCAGTAACAAGGAAGGTTGTGTACAGCCGAGATGTGGTGTTCAGAGAGGTAAAAGATGTTATTAAACATGAAGTCCAACCAAAGGAACCTGAGAAGATAGAGTTTGAGCTAAAGGAGAAAGAATCAGACTCTACAGTAGAAGAGGAATCAGAAGATGAAGAGCCACAAACTCTAGGTGTGAGAAGATCAGTTCGAGAAAGAAGGCAACCAGAAAGGTATAGTCCATCTACTTTCTGTTCAAATTTTGCTTTATCTATTACTGATGATGATCCCAGAATTGTGAAGGAAGTAGTAGATTCAAAGGATGGCAAACTCTAGAAAGAGGCCATGGTTGATGAAATGGCATCTTTGCAAAAAAATGAGGCTTGGGATCTGGTGGAGTTGCCGGCTGGAAGGAAACCCATTGGCAGCAAATGGGTGTTCAAGAAGAAGACAAATGCAGAAGGAAAGGTGGAGAAATATAAAGCTTGGTTGGTAGAAAAAGGTTATTCCTAGGTGCCGAGAATTGATTTTGGTGATATTTTTTCTCCTGTTGCCAAGGTAACTTCTATTAGATTACTTTATTTGTTGCTGCTACTTTTGGTTTTGAGTTAGAACAGATTGATGTGAAGACAACATTTCTTCACGGGGATCTCAAAGAGGAAATCTACATGAAGCAACCTGAAGGCTTTACAATGAAGGGTAAGAAAGAATTGGTATGCAAGTTAAAGAAGTCTCTGTATGGGTTAAAACAGTCACCAAGGATGTGGTATCAGAAATTTGATACATTTATACAGGGACTTGGCTTCACCAGAAGCAAAGCAGATCACTGTGTGTATTTTAAATTGATTGGTGACTGTGTTATTTATCTATTCTTGCATGTGGATGATATGTTGCTGGTTGGAAATGACAAAGAAATTATCCAGGATTTGAAGACCCAATTGTCCTCCAAATTCGACACTAAAGATCTTTGTGCTGCAAACTATATTTTGGGCATGGAAATTAAAAGAGATCGTACAAAGAGAAAGCTCTGGTTAAACCAGAGGAAGTATGTCGAGACAATATTACAGAGATTTAATATGCCGGACAGTAAATCGGTGAAGGTTCCTATTCCTGTAGGTGTGAGGTTATCTGTTGAACAGTGTCCCAAGACACAAGAAGAGGAAGAGGACATGTCTCGTGTTCCATATGAAAGTGCAGTCAGTAGCCTGATGTATGCAATGTTCTGTACTAGACCAGACGTTGCACATGCAGTGGGAGTATTGAGCAAGTTTATGTCAAAACCAGGAAAGGAGCATTGGACAACAGTGAATTCAGGTATCTGAATGGCACTAGTAATTATGTTTTGAGGCGTACTTGTAACCCCACTTTATGGCACCCACGGTAGCGCCCCAGAAAAATTTGGTTTTGGACCCTATGTTAGGATGGGTGGACCCACCTATGGTTTTGTGGATGATTTTCGCACATGTTTTTGGACGTGATGGCTTTCGGTCCATGGTATTGGTCGCGATGGTTTTTGGTCCATGGTATTGGATGCTTTGGCATGTATAAATATGTATTGTAACATTGAAAGGAACATAATGAAAAATCAAGCTGGTAGTCCCGATTTTGGGATCCAGGGAAAAATCTCTGTGTATATGTGTTTTATGTGTTATGCTCTCGCATTGTTTATTTTCTATGTTTTAGAATTCATATGCAGGTAATTTCTATACGGGGTTAAAACCTACAGTTATACTTCTATTTGTTCGAGCATCACATTAGACTTCAAGTCTTCGAGCCATTTTTGTAGCATGATCCCCGAAATTTAGTCCCCGAAGCTTAAGACAAGGTCATAGTTGGTCATCCTATGAAAAATGGTTAAAGAATCAGGTTTCTTGAAAAATTGGTGCTTATCATCTAAATTTGGTGTTTTATGCCATATTTGGTATTTCACAAAAGTTGGAGCACTTAAAACTATAGCTAAACTTAGAATTGGAATTAAACAATAGAAAGACTCAGAAGATAAACCCATAACAACATGCAGGGAATTGTTCGCATACACACTATGAATCAATCAATTAGAATAATTTATTGAGTTGAGTTAAACTAATCAAAACAATAATTAATTTGAAAAATAGAGCTAAATTTAAGCTAAAATTATTAGCTCTAAAATCTGTATAAGAATTAGAAAATTGAGCATAAATATGTATCAAAATATGGACATGGACAAAATTTGATGTGTGTGAAAAGGGGAAGAAATACTGTTGAGAGTGCATTGGTAAATGTGATTATTTTTTAAGGAAAGCCTTCATGACCTGAGTGTGAAAATTATATGAAACGTTGATCTATAGGGTTGTGCAAGTTGGTGCTTGGATAATAGGTAGTTGGAGCTGATAAATCAGGGAGTCGGACCTGATAAATCAGGGAGTTGGAGCTTCCTTCAATTTGGTGTCTAAGAAATCAACAAGTTCGAGCTTGTAGAAAAAGAAAAGGTTGAATCCTTCAATGGGTTGTATCCTACACAAGAAATTTATGTAACTATAATTTTTAGCTTTACTTATATCATATTTAAAAAGAGTTGGTGGTTTTCCCAATTAGGTTTCCATGTTATATATTATGTCATGATTTATGAGTTTGGTGTGCTCTTGATTATCATTATTCTTTACTTTGAGAAATAAATTTTTAAATTGTAATAGCATTAATTCAATCCCCCTCTTAGTATTATCCTAGTTTCTAACAATTGGTATCAAAGTTAAGTTCCTTCAAGATTATTTTATTGGCTAGAAGGAAGATCAAGGAAAATGGCCAACCAGGAAGGAGGACAACTAATAAAGATCCTATGTTTAGTGCAACAAACATTACATTCTTGAAGGTAAGAATGAGGACTTGCTTACAATCTCTTGTTGCAGATGTTTGGGACACAATACAAGATGATTATAAAAAGCCTCTAGTCATGCTTACTACAAATGATAATCTATAGTTCACATATAATACCAAGGCAATGAATGCACTCCTTGCTGGATTTTCTGAATTTGAATTGGTCAAAGTCATGGATTGCACCACTTCCAAGGCAATATGGGAGAGAATGAACAACTGCTATGAAGGAAACAATAAGGTAAAGAAAGCTAAACTCCAAGGCTTTAGAATGCAGTTTGAATATTTAAATATGCATGAAGATGACGAAATATCCAAGTTTTTCCTTCGATTGGATGAAGTGGTCAACACCATAAGAGGATGTGATGAAGAACTAAAGGATCTAGTTGTAGTTCAAAAGGAATTGTGATCACTTCTTGAAAGATTCAATCCCAAGATATCATCCATAGAAGAGATGATAGATCTTAATGCTCTTACAAAGGATCAATTGCACGTAACACTTATAGCCTATGAAATGAGGATTTCAAAAGGAACATCTACAACAAGGTAGGTATCCTTCAAAGAAGATAAAAAGACCAAGGAAGGTCATGAAGATTCATGTTATGAACTAGATGAAGAGGAAGACAAGTTTGTCAGAAAGTTGAAGAGAGGATCAGGTAAATACAAAGGTAAGTTAAACTTCAAGTGTTTCAATTGTGGTAAGGTAGTTCACTATACTTCTAAGTGTCTAGAAAAGAAAAAGAATGAACATGAATGTAGGGATAAGTATAGAAAATACAAAAGGAGAAGAACGTTAAGAAGAGAAATTTGCATACTCGAGATAGTAGTAGTTCCTCAGAATATGAAGAGGTTTAATCCTCTAATGAGGATAGTGCTAAAGGAAGTAAAAATGAGTTCTTGCTCATGACCTTAAAAAATTTAGAATAATATCATATAGATTCTGATGAAAATTAGGCTAAAGTGGAGTTGGAAGGTGATATGATCAGTGCCTTAGAAGAGATTAAAAGGCTAACGAAAAAAACAAAATGCAAAAGCAAGTGTTGGCCTAAGGTGATTCTAAAATCATGACACATTTTCTCTTGAAAATTGAAGAAGAAAAGAATATTCAATAAACTTTTGAAGAGAAACTCAAAGCAAATTTAAGAAAAGGAATGTGAAAAGCTTGACAAGCAGGTTGTTACTCTTAGAAAAGAGTTAGACAAAACTGAAATACAACTAAGTTTAAATTGGAAATTTAGCAAGGGGACCAACAATCTAAATGAAATTCTAAGTTTCCAAATACCCACCTCCCCCCCACCCCATATCAAGAATAGTTTGGGAGCTATGTGGTAGATTAAAGTTCAACAACTATTAAAAGAGAGAAACTCGTTATCTTTGTTGCTACAGTCAAAGTACCAAACATCATAGAAACCATATAGAAGAAAACTCAGTAGCACAAGCATAATGAAGACAAATAGAGAAATATATTTCATCAACAAAAAAAGGACAAAAAGAAAATCATCACTGTAAAGAGAAATAAAGGAAATCAACAAGCTACAACCTCAATACTCAAGCCAAAAATCAACAAAAATTATTAAGCATCCACGAAGAATACAACAACAAAACTTTAGTCAAATTGGTCCCATGTATGAAGATATTTTTTCTAGCTATTGTTGTCATGCAAAAACCATGTTCACAAAGCTTCCAGCTATAGAGTAAATTTAACTTGTAGACAAATCAAAAATCAAAGAAGAAGTATATAAAATAATAGATCTACTAGGTTAAGGAGAAATATACCTAGGTACAAAAATTCATTTTCTCCATTTACTAACATGCTCGAATGTTATAATTGTCATAATTATGGGCATAATAAAGTTGACTGAAAAATCAAAAAGTTTAAACCAACCCTTGAGATCAAGCAAGAAGAAGAACAACCTAAGGTTTGGAAGAAAAAGGAAGAAAACTATTTGTTGGGCCTCAAAATAGTCCTTATTCTCGCTCCATTATTCACCAATACCTTCACATTACTTCCATATTACCTTCATGTCACCTCCATTCCACCTCCACATCATTACATTTACCTCATCATTGGGTTATAACCATGCTTTTCCAAAGTTTATTAATTCTTAACATTTTAAAGTGTATTTATGGTTAAACTTTAGAAAATAATATGCTTATACTGATACCTAACAATTAGAATGAGTTTGTTGACATGTGTAGGTACAAAGGAAGCTTCCTAAGGCATCCTTATGTGGCACTCTATGTTCAAATTCGAATTTGAGAAGACCATGAACCTCATGGAGAAGATCATGGACCTCATGGAGGAGATCATGGAGGATAGGGTTATGTGTCACCATTGGTTGAGAAATATGTGGGTCAAAGGAGGGAATAGTGGGTCTACATTTATGGAGTGATTATCATAGTTTTTGTATAAATAGGAGCACCTCCTCCATTCCAAAGGCGAGGACTCTTGGAGCATGTATCCAACTTATGATGGAATAGAATAAAGCTTCATTTTACATAAATTTCCATACTATAGTTTTAGATATAAATTTTCTTGATGTAGTATATGAATTTATGGAATAGTTTGTCACTTTGTCCTTAAGAGAATTGAGCTCACTCTAAAAAGATCAAAGAAACATTTTATTTCATAATAGATCTTATTTCATTGCTTAGATGTTTGAGGATTTATTTGTGATTGGTGAATGAGTTTTAAATTAAAATCTTATCAGCATATGAGGGAACAACCAAGGGTCTAAGTTAGGCTCTCCCTCTATTTGATTTGCACGATAATTGAAATTCATTCTTTTGCTTTTAAGTTTCAAGTTATTTCATTTCTTATGCTTATGAATGAATCTTAGTTTAGTTTGGATCAGTAAATGAGGGGACAATCAAGGGACTAAGTCTCTCTCTCTCTATTTGAATCTGAACAACAATTAGATTCATTCTCTTGTCTTTATTTCAAGTTTCTAGTTTTATGTAATCAATGATTTCTTTTCAATCTATAATATTGTAGGGAAGGACAACTAGGACCTCCTCAATTAGGAGCCTCTTCCCTTGCATATTATATTGAATCATAAATCATTTAGTTAGACATAGAGTTAGTTGCCTACTCCTGCATATATTTTGTTGGCATCATCACAAGCTTACGAGTTTCCTTGGTTGATAATTTAATGAAAGCAATTTAAGAAACTAAATTGCCCAACATTTTGGCATCATTGTCAGGGATGGTGCTAAGGGATTAGGCATTAGAAATTTAATTCAATACTAGTATTTTTCCTTGGAAAAGCTAACTCATGTTGAAAGGATAACTTGGTGACAGCAAGATCTTCGTAACATGGGGAAATATACATAGGCGTTAGCTTTGAATCTCATTGTTAGCTGCATATATAAATCATGATAAATAAGATGCATAAATTTCAATCAATATTTTCATTATAAAAGTGTTAAACTAATCCATTTATGGACAGGAAATCTAGAATGATGTTCAAGCATTTGGAGGAGAGTCAAGAGAATGAGGACTACATTGAAGATTGGTTTCAAAAGGTGACTAGGCCACAACTTTCTTCCATTCTTCAATGAATCCTAACATTTAATCCAAATGTGCAATTGATCTCTCATATCCTTGCAAACATTTAGGTATATTTTTTAAATTTGGATGTGAGCATACTAGAGACTTTGATCCGTAAATGGCTTTATTAAAAATACTCTTGAAAATAAAAATAAAAATCTCTTTCTCAAAAGGGAGTAGGATAGAATAGGAAAATAAAACCAAGCTTGGAAAGTTTTTTTAAAAGTTTTTGATTTTTAAAATTTGATTTCATTTATTTCTTGGAAATTTTGGTGGTGCAGTAAGAGCCACCTAATTCACTAACCATTGGCAGGAAGATCTACAATCAAAGGAATATTTGTGAAGAAGGAAAACAAGTGGAGATTAGAAAGTTAAAATTTGAGGTTTGAAATCAAATTATTCTTATATTTCTTTTCAAATTTCAAATTTCAATTACATAAAGAATCCATAAGTATGCTCTCCTCCTGTGCTTTGTGTGATCTATAGGATCAAAAAAAGGATTTCATGTTAGTATATTTTTTATTGAAAAAAATCAATATTTGTTTTTCTAAATAATAAAAATAAATTAAAACACAAAAACAAAAATGAGAATAAAGTAAACAAATAATAATTCATGGAAGCCAAGGAAACAAATCAGTGCAAATGTTATGTGTGATTTTGAAAAAATAAAAAATAGTTGTGCATTGCTGTGATTTAACAAAGAAAAAAACGAATTCCTCTGTAGTTAATTGAACAGAGGCCAAATTCGCAGAGGTTAAAAACGTCATTTTTAAAATGAATTTTGTGAACAAATGAAAATGAATTTGAAAAATCTAAAACATGGGTTTTTCTTAGAATGGGGTGAATTATGTTTAGCGAAGAATATTTTCACAAAATTCGTAACCATTTGAGAGATTTTCAAGGTTCTCTGGAGTGTTATTTGTGAGGTTACGTGAAAAAAAAACGGTTTTTCAATTAAATGCAGCCAGCAGCCAAGGCCATGGCCATCCATTGGCTATGGCCAGCCACCTAGTAGTGTTGCCAAGATGCAGAGAAAAAATCAATCAATAAATTTAAAAAAATTGATAAAAAAAAATATAAAATTAATAATTAAATAACAAAAAACAATTAATTAAAAAAAAATCTTATTACAAAGATGAGATTTTCTCCATCCATACAACCTGCAACAAAAAAATATATAAAAAAACATAAACATTTCCCAAGCTTTTATAGAATAAAAATTGGTTAAAGAATCCACTTTTTAGGCAAAAAGAATGAGTTCAAAATATATGAAAAATAATTTGCCAAATATTTTGGAATTCCATTTTCTAAAAAAACTTGGAAATGATAAATTCAAAAGATATGAAAAATAATTTGGAAAATATTTAGGAATTTCATTTTCCTAAGAATCTTGGAAATGATGAATTCAAAATATATGAAAAATGATTTGGCAAATATTTTTGAATCATATTTCCTAAAAATCTTGGATTTAGATTGGCCACTTGTCAATTTGTTATTTCAATTTTCATTTTAGAATAATTTCCAAATTTCCATTAAATTCATAAATGTGACTTGTGATTTATTGGTAAGTAATTCAAATTACATAATGGAGGTCATGAGTTCAAATCTTGTAGGGATTGGTATTTGTTAATTATTCTTCAATTTTGACACAACATTAATTAAACAACAATTTTTCCACCATATGGCAACACAACATCGACCAATAGTACACATTCACTGCCACATCCTTCAACGCATTGACTCCTTTTTATATTGCGCAAACTCTCTCTGACATTCAAGCATTTGATATTTTTTCATGTGTAACGTTGTGGTTTGGTGATGTTATGGAATATGGGCAAAGCACAGAAAATCACAACACGGTGAAATTTTCGACAAGGAGTAACAATTAGTTTTCATTCTGAATTTATTTTTATTTTTATTTTTATTTGATGCATCTGTATTAAACATCTTGCAATGATGCAGATTTTGGCAAATACAAGATCAAGGACGAGATGTGAAATTCGATATCCTCGACGCAAATCATGAAACAATTTCGACTATGTTCGGGATTTGCATAATTACAACAAAATTGAATTTTATTTACAAAAGTTACATAAGAAGGGAGTTAACTATACTCATTTCATATTTGAAAATGGATTTGTAAAAAATCATGGAATTGGGCTAACTTATACATTTTATTTTATTTAAATTTGTTCCATTGGTGTTTAATTTTTGCATAAAAAACCAAGTAGAAATTGATCACTTTTGCTTGGATATATTTATGTTTTGTGAATGCCAAGTTTTTGCAGGTTTGTGTTAATCAGATGATCATTCAAGGAGTCTAATTTGTCGACAATTGGACTTCCAACGGATCAATTTTATGATGAATCATGTGAATAAGTCCATATTCATTACAACCAATATTTTATTCCCTTTGTAAAATTGTAAATCCTAATGAATCCTCAATGCAAGCCTTTCAGATGTCAGTATGCTTCTTCAGTTAATAAACATTCACCTCATTTCCCTTTACAGTCGCCATTATATTTCTACTCCTTTTCCATTCCATGTTTTCAAATAAAACCTTGATAAATTTTCCATTCTATTTTCCTTCACAGTCATTTTCCTGTCTCTTTCACTAACCTGTAGCCCATGAATAAAGTCATTCAGCTCCCTTACAAAGCTGAGTCACCCCATTTTCCTTTTCTTCCAAATAAACCCCACTTCAATGAAAATTTCCATCTATGGTCCTTCAATATCATTATTTCATACTCATGTTAGATGATGGAGGATTCCTTAAGGCCTCCCTTCTAACAAGTCTTGACCCATCGACCTCAGCACCTTATCTGGGATAAAGACTAGAGTCATTACTAGTACCTCGAGGCTTGTATGCCTTAATGACAGGCTTTCTCGCTAGCAATCATGGGAATACACCAATGTCCCTTGATTGTTGGATCTTGCAAGTGGCTCGACATCGGCTCATCTATTCGCACTTCGCAAGATGTACCTAGGTACCTTGGCACTCATTGACATTAATGGTGAGTTTTCTTCGCATTGGTTAACAACATTCATCAATGGTCGGTAAACCAATGACTTCTTTCCATGTTCGACATTGACACATTTATTCACATGGAAAGATTTGTGCCATCGAGTGTTGAAGACTTGAAGACCCAAATTTTGTAGCAGATGAAGACAATTTCCTTTCATTGTTTTTCAGTGTGTCATGACATGAGGACAAGTCAATAAATAAGGTTGGTGGGGGGGGGGGGGAATGTAACTTCTATATTTTGTATACCTTCCAAGCCTTATACATTTTCAGCCGCATTTAGCAGCAGATTTCGAACATTCAGCAGAAGATCCAACATCAGATCTAGCAGCAGATGCAGCAACAATAAAAGATTCACTCTTTCGATTTCATCCACCATTTTCACAACCAAGTAAAGAAGACTATGAACAACATTTTTGCAGCCACACGTGCACAACTCTCATCCATTTTTGAAAGGGTAAGTTAAGGTATGATATTTTCTAACTTTTAACCATTAAATTCCTTGAAAAGTTAGAATAATAATTTTTGGAAAAACTTCACTCCCTTTCCTCATTTCATATAACTGCCAAAACCATCCGTTTAAGGGGAATGATACATTTACATACATACTTTGTCACATTCATATAACATCCATATTCATATATCACATTTTAAAACCCACTTACCTTCAAAATATATTCACTATTACATGAGCATACAAATGGCTTTGTCAAAAGTATTTAAAAGTTAATTGGATGCCAACACAATCATGGTTGTTACACAAGAACCAACCATGATGCATTCCAACAAAAATACTCTGCAATAAAAATCACATTATCAATATGCAAAGATCATACATTAAAATTGAATGCAACAAAGAAAATATGGTTGAAACACAAGAACCAACCAAGTTGCAGTTCATCAAAAATGCTTTGCAAAAGTTAAGTAAATGATATCATGCAGAGTTTAAGCCAAGCTCAAGTATCAAAAAGTAATGTAATAGATTGCATGAGGACATGCAATATCTTCAGTTTGGGGGTATGTTGGGCCTCAAAATAGTCCTTATTCTCACTCCATTATTCACCAATATCTTTACATTACTTCCATATTACCTTCATGTCATCTCCATTCCACCTCCACATCATTACATTTACCTCATCATTGGGTTATAGCTATGCTTTTCCAAAGTTTATTAATTCTTAACATTTTAAAGTGGATTTATGGTTGAAACTTAGAAAATAATATGCTTATACTTATACCTAACAATTAGAATGAGTTTGTTAAAATGTGTAGGTACAAAGGAAGCTTCCAAGACATCCTTATGTGGCACTCTATGTTCAAATTCGAATCTGAGAAGATCATGAACCTCATGGACCTCATGGAGGAGATCATGGAGGATAGGGTTATGTGTCACCATTGGTTGAGAAATATATGGGTCAAAGGAGGGAATAGTGGGTCTACATTTATGAGGTTGTTATCATAGTTTTTGTATAAATAGGAGCACCTTCTCCATTCCAAAGGGGAGGACTCTTGGAGCATGTATCCAACTTATGATGGAATAGAATAAAGCTTCATTTTACATAGATTTCCATTATATAGTTTTAGATCTAAATTGTGTTAATGTAGAATATGAATTTATGGAATAGCTTGTCACTTTGTTCTTAGGAGAATTGAGCTCACTCTAAAAGGATCAAAGGAACATTTTATTTCATAATAGATCTTATTTCATTGCTTAGATGTTTGAGGTTTGTTTGTGATTGATCAATGAGTTTTAAATTAAAATCTTATTAGCATATGAGGGAACAACCAAGGGCCTAAGTTAGGCTCTCCCTCTATTTGATTTGCATGATAGTTAAAATTCATTCTTTTACTTTTAAGTTTCAAGTTATTTCATTTCTTATGCTTATGAATGAGTCTTAGTTTAGTTTGGATCAGTATATGAGGGGACAATCAAGGGACTAAGTTAGTCTCTCTCTCTATTTGAATCTAAACAACAATTAAATTCATTCTCTTGTCTTTATTTCAAGTTTCTAGTTTTATGTAATCAATGTTTTCTTTTCAATCTATAATATTGTAGGGAAGGACAACCAGGACCTCCTCAATTAGGAGCCTCTTCCCTTGCATATTATGTTGAATCATAAATCATTTAGTTAGGCATTTGCCTACTCCTACATATATTTTGCTGGCATCATCACAAGCTTACGAGTTTCCCTGGTTGATAATTTAATGAAAGCAATTTAAGCAATTAAATTGCCCAACATTTTGGCACCATTACCGAGGATCGAACCCGGGTCACTCGCGTGACAGGCGGGAATGCATTCCACTATACTACAACGACGAAAGCGAACCAGGTTCATATCCAGTGTTTCTTTCTCTGTTTCTCTGAGCTTCAATAAACCTGCAAATAAAAATGTTATTATCGCTGACCAGTTGAGCCTTTATAGAATGGTTTTATATATATAGAATAATTGAGTCAGTAGTCGAATTTGTTAAAGATCCATTTTTTTAGGCATAATGATCTAAATCGAAACAAACAACTTCATGGTTTCATTTTTATTTAACAGTTTTTCCCAAAAATCATGCAGTTCACTATGTTTATGCAGAGATATCAGATCCATCCCACCGCTTCATCGCCATTTTGTCACGTAATTTGTATTTTGTGGGACAATTAATTTTTAAAAACTTAAATAAGTTTGTTCTCATTTCAAGTTATATGTATGGCTTGTGGCTTAGTGGTAACTTCTTGAAATGGAGTATGAAGGTCAAGCGCTCAAATTTGTTGGGGTCATTTATTAGCCATTCAACATTTTGACAATTTTCACTAACCTTGTAACAAATTGGTCAAATTTTCATTGCCACGTGGCAGTGAAGCAATGACCCACATAGCACCGCAGCATTTGTTCGCTCTGTTGATGTCATTGCTCAGTGAGACTGCCAAATTCATCATGAAATGTCATCACTCCATGTCAGCGCTCTTCCACATCATCTTGCCAACTCATCTATCCATGTTAGCGTGGCGTTGCCACGTGGAACTCATGCACCCAATTTTCACTATTTCACCCAAATTTCAAATAAGCACAACTTTCTCATACGACATCGGATTTTGATGATTCAAGCGTCGTTGGAAGGATCTCGGAGAGATATACACAATGAGAAAGCTTTGAAAACAATTTGAAATAGTTCAAGAATGAAGAAATTTCTGACAAAACATAACAAGTAAAATGAGGCACTATTTTCGAGACAGGTAAAAATTCTTTTGGTTTTTCTTTCAAGAATTTGTTTCATTAGTACCAATTCTCAGTTTATCTTCGTAAATGTCATAAATAGAGAGATTGATCACCTCTCTATTATGATAAACTTACATTTCATTGCAGAAAAAGTACTAAGTTGTTGCAGGTTCGAGGAAGATAAACAAATGAGCACAAGCAAACGGTGTCTTTTAAAGACCCCATTTCAAGCATGAGGACATGCTTTTGGGTAAGCCAAGGGGGAAAGTGTCATCATATCCATCACTTGCAAGCCTTTCAGATGCCAGTGTCTCCATTGCATCCATGCTTCTTCAGTTAATAAACATTCGCCTCATTTCCCTTTATATTCGCCACTATATTTCTACTCCTTTTCAGTAAATAAAAACCTCATTGCATTCCCACTTCTTTAGTCAATAAATTTTCCATTCCATTTTCCTTTTCATGTTTTCAAATAAAACCTTCATCCATTTTTCATTTTCCTGTCTATTCCACTAACTTGTAGCTCATGAATAAAGTCATTCAGCTCCCTTACAACGTTGAGTCACCCCATTTTCCTTTTCTCCCAATAAACCCTGCTTCAATGCAAATTTTCCATCTATGGTCCTTCAAAATCATTATTTCATACTCGTGTTAGATGATGGAGGATTCCTTAAGGCTTCTAACAAGTTTTGACCCATCGACCTCAACACCTTATCTGGGATAAAGACTAGAGTCATTATTAGTACCTTGAGGCTTGTATGCCTTAATGATAGGCTCTCTCGCCAGCGATCATGGGAATACACCAATGTCCCTTAATCATTGGATCTTGCAAGTGGCTCGACATCGGTTCATCTACTTGCACTTTGCAAGATGTACTTAGATACCTTGGCACTCATTGACATTAATGGTGAGTTTGCCTCGCATTGGTTAACGAAATTCATCAATGGTCGGTAATCCAATGACTTCTTTCCATGTTCGACATCGACACATTTATTCACATGGAAATATTTGTGCCATCGAGTGTTGAAGACATGAAGACACAAATTTTGTAGCAGATGAAGACAATTTCCTTTCATTGTTTTTCAGTTTGTCATGACGTGAGGACAAGTCAATAAATAAGGTTGGGCGGGGGGGGGGGAATGTAACTTCTATATTTTGTATATGTTGGGTCCCTATAATGCTAGTGATTACCCCACTACAATTGTAGTTATACCCCTTATTAATATTTTTGTGCCCCTATTGCCCCCATATTGTTATTACTGTGCCCCATAGAATCCCTCTATTGTTATTTTTGTGGCTTTATATTATTATTGTTAGGTCGGCTGGATTATATTGTGACTCCTTAGACTCCTATATATAGAAAGGAGGTTTTGTCATTTGAATCATCCAAGAATTGCTAATTTATGTAATGTAAATGAGGTTGCCCCCTCGAAGAGGCTGAATTCTAAGGCGTTTATCTATCTTTTATATCTTTTCATGAGCTGGTTTCACAACATTTGGTATCAGAGCTTTGGATTCTAGGGTTTTGCTGCTCTAAACAGGTCATCGTGGGATTTTTGCTATAACTTTTTTTCTGCGATGTTTCAGGAGTTGGAAAAAAAAACCCATTTGAGAAGAAATCGCGCTGAACCTCAGGTCCAAATTTCAGAGCTTTTCGCGCTATATTTGTGGAGATATGATCTGAGGAAGTTGGTCTTTTTGCAAACTCCTAAATTACATTCTAAACAGGTGACCTGGGGAAAATCGTCATAACTTTCTCTCTGGGGATCGGATTGAAATTTCGTAAGAAGGTACAGAAAGAGGAAGGAGTCTAGTTTCTTGTATGCATTTTTCAAATCCAAAGGTTGAAACAGTGACTCGTGCCATGTCGTACAAGTTTGCTCAACTGAACTAGTCTATAATCAAGTCACTGTGGGAGATTTCGCGTAACTCTTCCGTGGAGAATCCAATTTGGATCAGACTTGTGGCATTAGAAAGAGGACACAAAGGGATACTGTAGGTCACAAATTCATAACTAGATGATCGAAAAGTATAGATATACATCAGAGGCAATATCGAGCTCCTACAAAGTGAAAAAAGGTGTGTAGATTCTCTTAAATTTTTGCCTAAGATCGGCTTGAAAATTATTTTGAAGGAATTATATCAGTAACTGATGCCCCAAGGAAAGAAAATGCAAACACCTAGTAAGGAACCTGAAAGATCTAGCATGACTCATGAAGAAGAGGAAGAAATGCCACATGATATATCAAAATTACAAGAACAAGTGCAACAAATGTCACGCTCACAAAAGCTAACAGAAGCTAAGATAAATGGCATGGAATCTAAGATAAAGGGCGTGGAAGATAAGATGGATGATTGGAAGATAGATTTGAAGATAGACATGGAAGAATTGAAGATAGATTTGAACACAAACTTGAAGACAAGCATGACAGATATGAAGATAGATTTGACAAATTTTTTACAAGAAATACTTACTAATGGTGAAAGGTAGTAAAGGAAACTCATGATGCGAACAAAAGAAATGTTAATCATGATATCATAGACTCTAATGTTGGATCGAAGACTCACCATATTCCAAAAATCGATATGAGGAAGTTTGATGGCAAGGATCCCGCCACATGGATATTACAGATGGAGCAATTCTTCGATCTCAATAATGTGAAAAACACACAAAAGGTACGTATGGCAACTTTATATTTGGAACCAAATCAGTTTGTATGGTATCAATGGCTTTGCTCTCGTAAACAATTTATCACTTGGGAATTTTTACGGAAGAATTGATAGCACATTATGAGGATACAAAAAGCAACACTTTTTTTAGCCAATTGATAAGTCTCAAACAAAAGGGTTCAATAATGGAGCACATTGAGGAGTTCCAAAAATTGAACATAAGGGTAAAAGATATTCCAGAGGAGCATAGGATTGATGTGTTCATAGGGTCTTTAAAGGATAATATCCAACATGATGTTCGCCTTTGGGAACCTGATTCATTAGAGAAGGCATTCAGGTTAGCAAGAAAAATGGAAAGCAAAATTATGGCAACCAGGAAGCATACCACTCACAACTATAAAGACGGAAGTGTTGTTGCCCCTAGTCTTCCACAACCTATAAGGTTGACACCACAACAATTGGAAGAAAAAAGAGCAAAAGGGCTTTGTTACAGTTGTGATAGCAAATACACTAAAGGTCATAAGTGTGCTGAGAAGAAATTATTCTACATAGATTGTGAAGAGGAAGAAGAAAAGGAGCAAGAAAGGTCAAAAGAAGAGGATATACTCCAGGAACAAAGCCTAGATGAAGAACAAATAAATCCGACCATATCTTGTAATGCATTGGTGGGAATTACCACTCCTCAAACCATCAAGATAGAAGGACAAATCAAGAAGAAAAAGGTAATAGTGTTGATTGATTCAGGAAGCACCCACAATTTTATTCATTGTAGGGTAGCAAAAGAATTGAATTGCTTCCTATATCCAGCACCAGAGTGTCAAGTGATGATTGCAAATGGAGGAACAATAAATTGCTCTGGAAAGTGCCATAATATCAAGCTATCCATGGGAGAATATGTATTGACTAGCCCAATGCTTTCCATTCCAATGGGAGGTGTTGATGTTGTACTAGGAGTCCAATGGCTACAATCCTTGGGTACAATAGCTTTTAATTTTCAAGAACTTTTCATCAAATTTTCTATGGAAGGAAAGGAAGTTGAATTAAGGGGTATTGCAGGGAAACCAGGAAAGATAATCAGCTCTAATGGTATGACAAAGCTTCTAAAAAAGGAGCAAAGAGGTGTAATTGCACAATTATGTTCGCTAGATGTTTCCACATCAGAATCATCTATTTCTCCAGATCTCCAAAAAGTCTTGGACAATCATTCCAAGGTATTTGAGACTCCCAAAGGTCTCCCACCTATGCGTGATCATGATCATGCTATTCATCTGATTCCAGGAAGTGTTCCTCCAAACATCAGGCCGTACAGATATCCATATGTCCAAAAGAGTGAAATTGAACGTATGGTTGCAGAAATGCTAGAGGCTGGTATAATTCAACCGAGTCAAAGTTCTTTCTCTGCTCCAGTAGTATTGGTGCACAAGAAGGATGGATCATGGCGCATGTGTCCGGATTATAGGGAGCTCAACAAGCTCACTATTAAAGATAAGTTCCCCATTCCTGTCATTGATGAATTACTGGATGAATTGCATGGATCAATTTACTTCACCAAGTTGGATCTTCGTTCAGGATATCATCAAATCAGAATGAAGATTGAAGACATTCTGAAAACAACATTTAGAACTCATGAGGGTCATTATGAATTTTTGGTCATGCCTTTTGGCCTTACCAATGCACCTTCAACATTTCAAGGTTTGATGAATTCAATTTTCAAACCATTCCTTAGAAAATTTGTGTTAGTATTTTTTGATGATATACTAATCTACAACAAGTCTTGGAAGGATCATGTTGAACATGTTGACAGGGTGCTACAACTATTGGAGGAGAAACAATTATATGCAAAAAGATCCAAATGTTTCTTTGGAGTCCAGGAGGTGGAATATTTGGGTCATATTGTATCTCATGAAGGAGTTAAGGTAGACCCTAGCAAAATTAAAGCCATTAAGGAATGGAAAATCCCCACATCCATAAAGCATCTGCGAGGATTTCTTGGGTTGACAGGGTATTATCGCAAGTTTGTTAAGAATTATGGGAGAATAGCAGCACCTCTAACAACATTATTGAAGAAAGATTCATTTTCATGGACTCCGGAAGCAACAAAGGCCTTTGAACATCTTAAAGAGGCAATGTGCCAAGCACCGGTCTTAGCTACACCAGACTTCACAAAAACCTTTATTGTGGAATGTGATGCTTCAGGAAATGGAATTGGTGTTGTTCTAATGCAAGATGAAAGACCCATTGCTTTTGAAAGTCGTCCAATCAAGGGAAAGTTTTTAAGCAAAGCTATTTATGAGAAGGAAATGTTGGCAATACTCCATGCACTTAAGAAATGGCGACCCTACCTAATGGGAAGACACTTCAAGGTAAAAACGGATCATGATAGCCTTAAATACTTTTTAGAACAAAGATTATCCTCTGAAGAGCAACAAAAGTGGGTCACAAAGATGTTGGGTTATGACTTTGAAATCATCTACAAAAAAGGGAAGCAAAATGTGGTGGCAGATGCACTCTCAAGAAAGGATGAGGATGTGGAAGCATTGTTGTGCGCCATTTCTATTATCCAACCAGATTGGATAAACGAAGCAAGGGAGGAATGGAAGAATGACGAAGAAGTGTGGGCACTTATTCGAAAGCTACAACAAGATTCCAGTACGTCTGATACATTTAGCTGGCAAAATGATTCGTTATGGTACAAAGATCGCTTATACCTCTGTAAGAATTCCCAGCTAAAACAAAAGATTCTTATGGAATTGCACACTTCTCCCTTAGGAGGGCACTCAGGATTTTTAAAAACTTACCACAGGGTTAAGAAGGAATTTTTTGGGATGGCCTTAAATCAGATATTCAAAAGTTTGTGGCGGAATGTTTGGTTTGCCAACAAAATAAAGTTGAAACAATTAAGACACCGGGTCTATTACAACCTTTATCCATTCCAAGCCAACGTTGGGAGGAGGTTTCAATGGATTTTATCACAGGTTTACCCAAGTCTGAGGGAAAGAGTGTCATCATGGTGGTAGTTGACAGACTTACCAAGTATGCACACTTTTGTGCATTATCACATCCATTTAAAGCCAGTACAGTTTCTACTGCATTTATGGAAACAATTCAAAAGCTACATGGAAACCCAAAGATTATTGTAAGTGACAGAGATCCCATTTTCACTGGAAATTTTTGGACAGAATTATTTTCTTGTCTTGGTACTCAGTTAGCTCATAGCTCATCTTATCATCCTCAATCTGATGGGCAAACTGAGATAGTAAACAAATGTTTGGAAGGATATCTTCGTTGCTTTGTATCTGATAAACAGACACAATGGGTCAAATGGTTGCCTCTGGCTGAATGGTGGTATAACACTTCCTTCCATACAGCAACAAAAATGACCCCATTTATGGCACTTTATGGGTATCAACCACCATCCATCACATCATATTTAAGAGAAAATTCTAAGGTTCAGGCAGTGGAACATCACATCGAACATCAACAACAAGTCCTCCAACTCTTAAAGGATAACCTCGTGTTGGCACAGAATAGAATGAAACAACAGGAGATCAACATCGCAGTGAAAGAAGTTTTGATGTAGGTGATTGGGTATTCCTACGGCTACAACCATATAAGCAAATGTCCCTCAAGCAAGCTAAGAAGGATAATAAATTATCACCAAAGTATTATGGTCCGTACAAGGTGTTGCAAAAGATTGGTACTATGGCATACAAATTGGAGCTTCCTGCAGCTTCTCGATTGCACCCAGTTTTCCATGTTTCATGTTTAAAGAAGGTTATAGGCGACAAGCTCCCAGTTCAAACAATATTGCCAGAACTTGACGAGGAAGGAAAAATTATATTGGAACCGGAAGCAGTCATAGAAACAAGAACTCGACAGCTACGAAATCGATCAATTTCAGAGTATCTTATCAAGTGGAAGAACTTATCCGCTGAAGATTCCACATGGGAGGATGAGAATTTTATGCAGAAGTATCCAGAACTACTCAAGCATTGAGGACAACACTTTTTTGAAGGAGAGGGGCATGTTGGGTCCCTATAATACTAGTGATTACCCCATTACTATTGTAGTTATACCCCTTATTAATATTTTTGTGCCCCTATTGCCCCCATATTGCTATTACTGTGCCCCATAGAATCCCTCTATTGTTATTTTTGTGGCTTTATATTATTATTTTTAGGTCAGCTGGATTATATTGTGACTCCTTAGACTCCTATATATAGAAAGGAGGTTTTGTCATTTGAATCATCCAAGAATTGTTCATTTATGTAATGTAAAGGAGGTTTCCCCCTCGAAGAGGCTAAATTCTAAGGCGTTGATCTATAATTTTTTATCTTTTCTTGAGTTGGTTTCATAACAGTATACCTTCCAAGCCTTATACATTTTCAGCTGCATTTAGCAGCAGATTCCGAACATTCAGCAGAAGATCCAACAACAGATCTAGCAGCAAATGCAGCAACAATAAAAGATTCACTCTTTCGATTTCATCCACCATTTTCACAACCAAGTAAAGAAGACTATGAACAACATTTTTGCAGCCACACGTGCACAACTCTCATCCATTTTTGAAAGGGTAAGTGAAGGTATGATATTTTCTAACTTTTAACCATTAAATTCCTTGAAAAGTTAGAATAATAATTTTTGGAAAAACTTCACTCCCTTTCCTCATTTCACATAACTTCCAAAACCATCCATTTAAGGGGAAGGATACATTTACATACATACTTTGTCACATTCATATAACATCCATATTCATATATCACATTTTAAAATCCACTTACCTTCAAAATATATTCACTATTACATGAGCATACAAATGGCTTTGTCGAAAAGTATTTATAAGTTAATTGGATGCCAACACAATTATGGTTGTTACACAAGAACCAACCATGATGCATTCCAACAAAAATACTCAGCAAAAAAAATCACATTATCAATATGCAAAGATCATACATTAAAATTGAATGCAACAAAGAAAATATGGTTGAAACACAAGAACCACCAAGTTGCAGTTCATAAAAAATGCTTTGCAAAAGTTAAGTAAATGATATCATGCAAAGTTTAATCCAAGCTCAAGTATCAAAAAGTAATGTAATAGATTTTATGAGGACATGCAATATATTCAGTTTGGGGGTATCTTGGGCCTCAAAATAGTCCTTATTCTCACTCCATTATTCACCAATACCTTCACATTACTTCCATATTACCTTCATGTCACCTCCATTCCACCTCCACATCATTACATTTACCTCATCATTGGGTTATAACTATTCTTTTCCAAAGTTTATTAATTGTTAACATTTTAAAGTGGATTTATGGTTAAACTTTAGAAAATAATATGCTTATACTTATACCTAACAATTAGAATGAGTTTGTTGACATGTGTAGGTACAACTGAAGCTTCCAAGGCATCCTTATGTGGCACTCTATGTTCAAATTCGAATTTGATAAGATCATGAACCTCATGGAGAAGATCATGGACCTCATGGAGGAGATCATCGAGGATAGGGTTATGTGTCACCATTGGTCGAGAAATATGTGGGTCAAAGGAGGGAATAGTGGGTCTATATTTATGAGGTGGTTATCATAATTTTTGTATAAATGGGAGCACCTCCTCCATTCCAAAGGCGAGGACTCTTGGAGCATGTATCCAACTTATGATGGAATAGAATAAAGCTTCATTTTACATAAATTTCCATCCTATAGTTTTAGATATAAATTGTCTTAATGTAGTATATGAATTTATGGAATAGTTTGTCGCTTTGTTCTTAAGAAAATTGAGCTCACTCTAAAAGGATCAAAGAAACATTTTATTTCATAATACATCTTATTTCATTGCTTAGATGTTTGAGGATTTGTTTGTGATTGGTGAATGAGTTTTAAATTAAAATATTATCAGCATATGAGGGAACAACCAAGGGTCTAAGTTAGGCTCTCCCGCTATTTGATTTGCATGATAATTGAAATTCATTCTTTTTCTTTTAAGTTTCAAGTTAGTTCATTTCTTATGCTTATGAATGAATCTTAGTTTAGTTTGGATCAATATATGAGGGGACAATCAAGGGACTAAGTTAGTCTCTCTCTCTCTATGTGAATCTGAACAACAATTAAATTCATTCTCTTGTCTTTATTTCAAGTTTCTAGTTTTATGTAATCAATGATTTCTTTTCAATCTATAATATTGTAGGGAAGGACAACCAGGAACTCCTCAGTTAGGAGCCTCTTCCCTTGAATATTATACTGAATCATAAATCATTTAGTTAGACATAGAGTTATTTTCCTACTCCTGCATATATTTGTTGGCATCATCACAAGCTTACGAGTTTCCCTGCTTGATAATTTAATGAAATCAATTTAAGAAATTAAATTGCCCAACACTATTATCTAGTGTTCTATGCATAGTATCAAGGTAGCCATTCTACATAGATAGTGGATGTTCAAAACATATGATAGGGGATAAGAATAAATTTGTAACACTAAAACAAGTTGGGCAAGGTAATGTAACTTTTGGGAATGATGCCCCAGGAAAAATAGTAGGAAAAGGTATTTTTAGTTTGGTGAATGGGATAGGTAAAGCTAAAATGTTTTATTTGTTGAAGGCTTGAAACACAATATGATAATATTTTCTCTTATGTGTGATCATGGATATGATGTTTTTCTTTGTTTTGAAAAAATTCATATCAAGTTTGTAGGCACAAGTGAAGTATTGGTTGAATCTATTAGCACAAACATCAATGTTTATGTTGAAAAAATAAAGATTGAGAAATGTTTCTTGAGTAAATTTGATGTTAGATGGTTATGGAAAGGAACACTAGGACATCTAAATTCTGATGAGAATGTGAAGCTGGGGAAAAAAATGTTGTCTAGGACCTACCAAATATCTCAAAGGTTGAGAACACAATTTGTAAATCATGTCATACTTGGAAACATATTCATGTTCCCTTCAAATCTAAACAAAATTATACCACTATGCCATTACGATTAGTTCATATCAATTTATGTGTTCCTTTACGAATGTAGATTGTATTATATGTTAATCATTGATGATTATAGTAAAACATTTTAGGTACCAATTTCTAGGGAGATATCAGAAGCTTTGGAGAAGTTTAAGAACTTTAAGCTATGGATGAAAATGAAACTGAATGTAATATAAAGTGCATAAGAGCTAACAATGGTGGAGAGTTTTCCACTAAATACTTTGATTACTATTGTAAGGAATAGGGAATTAAAAGGAAGTTTACCATTGTCGAAACTCCATAGCAAATGGTGTAGCTAAAGGGGATAATTAATCAATACAATAGTTTACAAGAGAAACAATCGATGAGAGAAGTATCCCACAAAGGTTTTAGAGTAAATAAATACACACAACAATTGTTATTTTAAATCAATCATGCTTCAGGCCAAAAAATGAGAAGACCCCCTATGAATTGTGGTATGGGAAGCCAAAAATAGTCAAGCACTTTAAAGTCTTTGGCAACAAATGCTACATTAATAATAATGATGAAAATATTTTTAAGTTTGATTCAAGAGTGGATGAAGGAATATATCTTAGGTATTCACATAATAATAAAAGTTACAAGTGTTACAATAAAAACTCAAGAAAATTAGTGGAATGAATTGATGTGAATGTGGATGAGCATATTCTTATTGAAGATAAAAATCCAATAGATATTAGCTCAAATAATAATCCTAACATTTAAGATGAATAACTTGAATAAGTCAATAAAGATGCAAAAATTCCTAAAGCAAAATATGCCTCAAGTTATGTTCAAAAGTATCGTCCCACTAATCAAATTGTAGGTGGCTTGGATGTAGGATTTCAAACCACAAGAAGAGTGATAAATCCCCTTAATAAGGGACATATAGATATGCTATCCATGATCGAACCAAAATATTTTTCTGAGGCCAACCAAGTGATAATTAGATAAAGGCCATGAATGAAGAGCTAGATAAAATAGAGAAGAATTAGAATTGGGAATTGGTTCCATGACAAGTAGACAAGAATGTCATTTACACAAAATGGGTCTTGAGGAATAAGTTCAATGAGGATGGACAAGTGGTAAAAAATAAGGTCAGGTTAGTAATAATGATGAAAATATTTTTAAGTTTGATGCAAGAGAAGATGAAGGAATATTTCTTAGGTATTCACATAATAATAAAATTTACAGGTGCTACAATAAAAACTCAAGAAAAGTAGTGGAATGAATTGATGTGAATGTGGATGAGCATACTCTTCTTGAAGATAAAAACCCATCATATATTATGTTATGTACCTAGGGGGGATAATATTGGGTACCAAGGGAGGTACCCAAGGTAATAATGTAATAATGGGATGGGCCATAGTAATAAATAAGGTGGTTAACCCATGTCATGTAAAGGACCACAAGTAGTTAATAATAATGTAAGGGGCCCACGGTATTAGTTGATGGTATGAGGAAACCATGGTAATGATACATGGTATTGTATGTATGAGGCCTATATAAAGGCTAGAGACTCCACAAGCCATATGCCTGTTCATACAAGAATACTTCTCTTCATCTTCATGTGGAGTCTCTAGCCTTTATATAGACCTCATACATACAATACCATGTATCATTACCATGGTTTCCTCATACCATCAACTAATACCGTGGGCCCCTTACATTATTATTAACTACTTGTGGTCCCTTACATGACATGGGTTAACCACCTTATTTATTACTATGGCCCATCCCATTATTACATTATTACCTTGGGTACCTCCCTTGGTACCCCATATTATCCCCCCTAGGTACATAACAGATTGTCTCGTTCGCGGCTACGAATAAAACACTTCTTCGGCGATGTGTACCGAAATAAACAAAGGTGAGTGACGAAGCCCGCCAACTCACATAACTTTGAAAAAAGAATCTTATTCTAGAACAACCCTCTTCTTAGATGGACGGGGTATGGACTAGTCATATTCTCCCGCGGAAACCTACCCTATACCCAAAGTTTCCCTACCGAAGCAGACCAGGACGCATGCCCCCTGGGTTCCAGTCATATCCTCCCGGATTACTCGCGCTCATCAGGAGGACGGACCGTGGGTTGAGACACTTCTTGCGTGAACAGACCATTTAGGGAGGGTATATGACTATTTGCGATGTGTGATCCGGGAAACGAAAGTTGGTCCACGAGCTTGACCATTCTTCCTTCATGCGGAAAACACATTACTCTAAAGAGTGAGGAGACGAGGGTCTCCATGCAATATATATAATCTCGTCCAAGGAGTAGGTTATAATCCAAGGGTCCTTGAACGACCATCACGTTCATTTGAACGGTCTTCCCTTTCAATGTGATTGGCACATTGGGGAGGATCCCTAAAGGTCGACTGGTTCCTTTATCAAAGCCTGATAGATTTCTCATTTCAGGCAAGAGCGCTGGCGAACCAAGCACTTTCCAAGCAATAGAGGAAAGGATACTCACAGATGCCCCCTCATCAATAATAGTGCCAACCATTACCATTCTGTATATTTGGACGATAATTCTGAATGGTATACTGGCTGGCAACCGGGGTCTGCCTAGTTGGTTCCAGTCGAACGAGACAACTAGGTTGCTTGGTGGTGGGACCGAATAGACGGCTGGATATCTCTCTGATGAACTTCCTTCCTGCGATAAAGGAATGGGGGCATTGCCCCCTTGTTCATCAAAGTCAGTGTTGATGAAGATAATTTGGACGGTGTCGTCTTTATGTATCATTCGAAGATGGAGCCTCTGAAGGCAAAACCGGGTCAACTGCCGCCTCAACCTTTTGACTTTCGTCAGGTATGGATTCAGAAGGTTCATCTCCAATGATAGGTGCTTCGGCTGACCACCTGGGCGGGTCAGCCGGGTTCTCAACTAGCGAAGGACTTGGCAAGAGTTTTTGATATCCAGGAGGAAGTTGCGCTCGTATAATCGGGCGATCTTCCAAAACTCTTTTTGCCTCGTCTAAGAAGGGACAACGGTGGATGGCATGATCGCCTTCACACAGTTTGCAGGGAAACCTAGCTTTCCCTCTCTGTCCTTGGGCTTCACTTCCGCTAGTTGACGGTGAGCAGTGAACATGGCTATCAGAGGTCGATGCTACTGAATTGTGCAAACGGGGAGACCAGTCCCTTAGTATCCGAGGGATGCAGGGACAATCTCTGTGGAAGTGGTCTCCCTTGCATATGACACATGGCGATTTAGGCCTGGTCAGTGCTGTGTGTGGATTTTTTTCAGACGACACTTGTTTGCCCCCAGTCGCCTTTGGCTCCTTCTTCTTCTTCTCTTTCTTCTTCTTCTCCTTCTTCTCCTTAGGAACTCGTTTTTTCGTTCTACCAGTTCCGTCAAGCGAAGAGGAAGGAGGAGAGGAAGAATTATATGAAGTCGAAGGCTGGTGGGCAACTCTTGTCTGGTCTAACTGTTGACTCGACTGTTCAGGAATCGTGGTGTTCTGAACGACATTGGTTGAAAAGAGCTAGACTGGCAGGCCAATTGTCAGTCCTGGAAGCGACAATGTGGCCATGTGGGGCGCACCAACATCTCCCCAAGAGGAGAAGGGACTAGGATTTCCACCAAGGGGAATTCCTTGGTTGGTGTGCTCCATCTTTTCAACCTAAAGATCAACGCAGGAATAAAGGGTGATTGTTCCGTTTAAAATAAATTGTTAACGATGCTTTAGACACAACTTGCTTTTTCACTTTTAAAGATTCGAGAAAAAGCTAAAGATGACTCTAGTCTCCTTCGATGTTTTAACGAGCCCGAAGTGACGAATTCTCGGATGGACTTTTTCTGTTATAGAGTCTGAAAAAGGCCAAAAGAAACTGCTCTGGAGTTCTAGGCAGAGGGTGTGCCAAACTTTTCGCAAAACCGCATAATACTTTTTAAGGTACGGGCGGTCAATCTTCCTGAATGCTGTGTTCAGTGCATTGCGATCAGTAGGGCGGCCGACACGGCTTCCGAAGGATAAAGGTTAAATTCCTATAGGGGTCTCCCAATATATACGCGACGGTACGTGGGAGCACAATCCGTACTGGCGCTATCGTCCCTCAGGAGGAATCACCCACCTTCCACGAGATCGACAGTCACCAGGCTTAACGACGCCGGAACACGTCTCTAGCCTAGACCTCTATGTTGTGCATTATGTTGCAAATCGTTGTTAGGTTCATTCAGTTTATTTTAAGTTGATCTTTTTAGAAGTTTGCCTTTTTGGATCACCACGAGATGTATGGTACAATTCCTAAATGCAGTCTAAGATGATAAGCAAGCTTTATATCTTTTCAACTTTGAAAATCCTAGCTACTAAGGGAAAAGAAAGACACCATCTTTTCTCAAAGAGCAATCAGCACACTCTAATGCACTTTTCCTAAATCAAGCATGCAAACTATCAAAATGCAAATGCACAATGTAGGTGTTTGTTTTCCGCTTTCTTAGTATTGATGCCTACAAAGAAAGCTTTTTGTACAACTTTGAATTTGCTTTTAAATGACAAATATAAACAAGTTTACTTTTTCGAAATCAGAAAGGGTAGAAGAGATTACAACACTTTACGAATTTCGAAATGAATACTTGTTTTGACACTTAAAAGAGACAAACTCAAACCAATAAGCAAAAGCAAATGTATAATCAACTGTAAACAGCCAATGAACTCTCTCCTAAGATCACAATCAACAGATCTGAATCAAGGGCTACAGGATGATTATTTCGCTCATGCAAAGGAAAACTGTAAATGGCGCCACAAACACATAAAAACACTCACAGTCTTTTGGTACAAAAGGAGGCGGAATATAAGCAGAGAAAAGGAGTTATCAGACTGGTACCTATGCTGGTTACAGGCTGCAAAAAGCAGATATCAAAACAGGGCAACAAAGAGCAGAGAACCCCAGCTGCACAAGGAAAAACTGGATCAGCGCAACCTCAACACTGGGGTTTTGACATTCAGCGCAGGTGGCCTTCATGGGACCTGCGTTGAAATGCAGAATGCCTTCACAGTGGTCGCGCTGAAGGAGAAACGAGAGTTTCTCACTAGGTTCTGGGTCACAGATTGCTAATTAATCAACGGTTTCAGGCCAAATAAAAGCAACAAGCAAGGTACAATCAAAGGGATGCTTTGAGAGGGTACTAAGATCTATCACAAAGGATAATCAAATCATTTGTGAGTCCATTTTTCAGATCATAGACAAATCCAGTGATTGGATCAAGGCAGCAACTGTCTACTTTGCAACTGAGAATAGCAGAAGCAGTTCGATTGTTGCTGTTGAGTCTATGAAACAAACAATGATAGAGACACAAATAAAATGACTAAAACAAATCTCCCCAGCGGAGTCGCCAATTTGTTGTGGGGAAAAATGCCTATGCAGGACGATCCTATCCACCTAAGGTGTGACAGTGCCTTAGCAACAAACAGAGACAACTATTCTAGTATTCTTCCTTTATGAATTAAGAATGAAGAGAGATAGATGGACTAACCGGTGTCTTCCGTTTGTCCCTTGATCCGGTTTCTCTTGTCTTTGGGAGTTCACAGCTACTTTCCTTCTTGCACGCCCAGCTTCAACAGGTCTCTGCAAGATCACAAGAGAAGAACACTACACAAAGACATAGATTCATAAACAAAACTAGTTCAGGATTAGAAGTAAACTAAACATACTAATGCAATCATACATCAAAGATACATCAGTATATATGAGAAACCAAGATAGCTTTATTGATGAATAACAAGGTTCAGGAAGAGATACAACCCAGAGGGCTCCAATCCAGCATCTCCTTCCCAGCAAAATGGAATTCCTATCTTCCCCTCCCTTCAAAGCATTAAGCACCCAATGATTCCATTCTCAAACCAACAGCAATTCTTTGCAATAACAAAATTCCAGCCTCTAGATCTCATGGAGGAGAGATCCATATATAGATGTTTTGGAGAGAGGATGAGTCAGCTTGAGATCTGACTAGTGTCCTCTCCCTCTGTCAGTTCTTGATTCCACTTGGAGGTTCTTGCTTCCACTTGGAGATTTGGAACCTCTTACTCATCACCAGTCGAATTCCCTGAGGCAAGTGTCATTTTGGAAGCTTCCTGGGTTTTGACACCTTGAGAAATGAGCTTGCCACATGTCCACTCTCGCTCAGCGCAGGTAGCCAGTGTTGGCTTTGACATTCAGTGCAGGTAGCCAGTGGAGCCATTGATATTCAGCGCAGACAGCCAGTGGAGCCGTTGACATGATCCTGAATTGACTTGTTTTTGAGCAGTTTCTGGTGGAGAACTTCTGTGAGTTGCTGTGGTTTTTTAGCCTTGTTCCTCTAGGGGTAGGAACAACATGTTTAGGGACTTTAGATCCCTTAGATTATGGACATTTTATGCTCAATGCTGTAAGGCACAAAAATGTCTATAACAGTGCTTGTTCTATCTCATGAGCGAAGTCTTTCTCCTGTGATGGTTCACCCTGTTCGCTTGATGCCAGATGATCTGATAAATCCACTACCTAGATGATAATTGTTTCATATGCTTTCACATGCTGCGCCCCCTCCTGTATCTGTTGTTGCTGCTGTGCTTCCCTCTCCTATTTGTGCAATTCTTATTCCTTTCAGAGCTGCTCCCTCAACTCATGGAACTCCTTCTCTTGTTCTTCCATTTTTCTCCTATCCCTCTGCCTTTGCTTGATTTGCATGTCGTGCTAGTGCCTCTTTTCATCTATAGCCATATCCACTTTCTCTACTAATGGAACTACTCGAAACTTGCAACTTTTCTCCTCCTCCACGCGATCGACAATCTTCCTCTTACCTTTGTCGCACACTGGTATGCTTGCCTCTGCTACCAATGCTAATGTTGGTGCTCTCCATGATGTTGCTTCATGTTTCTTCGCTAACCACTCCACAACGAAGCCAACCTGTTCATTGGGTATGGATAAACTGTAGCAATGTCTCCATGGGTCCTCCTCAACCCAATGATATGCCCTGTCGATCCAGTTGAACTAAACTCTCATTAAGTGATCTTTCACAATGCAATGTGGGTCATACAAATTTTAGCTTCGGAGGTCGAATGGGTGGTTACTCATGAGTTTTGCTTCAAGATCCAATTGCTTGATAATCCAGATCTCATATAACCCAATTCGTAATGGAAGAGCAGGCTAAGGTGCCTTCTTCTTCCAGTGCAGTCTAGCTATCAATCCTGCCGAGATGTGATATGCTACTTCTTACATGACAAGTACGTCCAAGGAAAACTTTGATAGAACATGTGGAGGCTTCTCTGCTCTAAAAATTTGGATGAAGGTGCTGGATGGTGAGGCATACCAATCAGCAATTCCTATCAGTGCCTCCATTGCTTCCTTCGACATGCAGGGTGGATCCTGTTCAAATATCATCTTGTACACTAGGGTGAAAAAATTATTGGACAGTCGTGTGATTACTCCTCTGAAGCTACATTCAAACAACAACTTGAAATATGTGTTCACAGCAGTCTCCACCAGTGACCATGGCCACTCCAAGCTTGAGAACTTTTGTTGGGTGCAAATTGCATCTAAGATGTAGGAAGACATGTAAATCTTTGCATGCATACCTCTGGGTGAATGTCGAGCCTTCGTTACCTGTTCCTTTAGCTGATGAGCCAACATGACAGATCAGTTAGATGTTTCTCCTTGTCTAGTCGGTTGGTCCAGTGTGACCACCCAACTCTGTGGGAAGGTTTCCGTGATTTCTTGACCACACAGTCGACATGAAAATATGACCAAGTATTGATACGCCTTCCTCAGTATATTCGTCTTGTAGATCTAGTTGGGTGTCAACCTGAATCGAGCCGACTCTTTTACCCAATTCTTCATAATGTCTCTAGAGTTAGCACAGCAATGGGTAAGCTGAATGGAGTCTTCATGATAGTCATGGGCTCTGAGATCTGATACATCTCATCATAGTCTCGTGCCTAGAAGGTTGCAAGCTTCATCCCACTGACACTGCTCAAGGTCATTGTCTCGAGGTTAGTGTGAGAGACCATCCAGTGTATCATGTCCGCACATGGGAACGCGATGTATATGAATCAATCTGATACAAGTCAGATTTGTGAATGCTCACATACACATAATAGTCTTTGAGGTCTTCCTCAAAATATCCTGCAAATGCTTCAATGACCTCTTTCCAATTCAGTTTGATGTCCTTGTCTAGAAACAACTTTGTATCTTCATAAATCGGTAGACTAGAGGACACTCGCTCAACTGGTGCTCCAGCTGCGTTTCCGTCAGTGTCCTGTTATCCTGCACTCTTTGAAGCCATTGATCCAATACTGCTAAGAGGCGGATGAACACCTAAAATATCTGGAGACAAGAAACATGCATGGCAAGAAATTTATTAGTGAAAACCAAACCAAATTCGGGGAATGACATACCACATACCTGGGGAACTGATAGGTAAGATTAGGCAATTTCTTCTGGGAGGCTGGGTGACTGGTTGTCAGAAATGTACAAAAGAAAGTTTGGGTTGTCTAGGAGGCAAGATTGGCTGTTGGATTTGCACAATGCACAATCCAAACTAGCTGCTAGCTGCTGGGATTGCGTAATGTGAAATTTCAGCTAGGAGTGATTGTAGGCTCAAGGATTGCATTGCACAATTTTTTGGGCCAACAATCACTGTCCCTCAGAAATGCACAAAATGGTCTTGGCAGACAGTGTTGGGAAGAATTATTCATTTATGGAGAGGAAGACAGAGCCTTCCTTCCCAAGATTGTGCAATGTTGTCTCAGTGAAGGCACAATCTGGGCCAAGGTTGGCCCAACTCGCCGATGGGCAACTGAAAGAAAATGAGACAGTGAATGCATGGTGACACTAAGTGAAAGCAGAAGTGATTGACAGTGCATGCAAACATGAATGAAAGATTCAGTAAACAGATCAACATGCATGTGGGTGAAGCGAGTTGCCGAATTGACAATCGCTTGTTCAAAATGATTTCATGCATGTGACAGTAGTGAGATAGCAACGAAAACTGGAATATTTCTAGGACAAGCTAGTAGACATGTAAACGACAACAAGAATTCAAAGAAATCAAGCAAACAACACTCACACAAGTGAAAAAAAGAAAAGCGACAGAAACGCTAAAAAATATGAGTTGAGGCCACTTACCCCTGAATAACTAAGCCAGATGTGTCGAAGAGTCCTGGATGTGCTATGGGATGTTAGAGCTCCAAGATCAATGTGAAAGAATGAGCTCTGATGCATTGAATAAATAAGTTTGAGCTCATGATGCGCATGCCATAAATCTAGGAAAAAGCGACACTTGGAGGAACGTTTCAAAAGCAACTTTGCATGTAACCTCGAGCTGCTAAAAAGAGCTCCCTGAATCATGGGATGCCTTTTGCATGTTGCCTTTTGCTATTCTTGGAAAAATGAAGCCATGCATGCAAGTCAATTTTCCTTGGTCCCGGGTGGAACTGGTCAACCCAACTGCTCATGCATGAAGATGCTCAACTGCTTGAAGGAAATGCACATTTCTGGATGGGAGCTAGGCTAGATTTCCAGGAGATTTGTGCAATTTCTAGGAAGAGCAGATGACTGCTACCCAGATTTGCACAAATTCTGGGCTGAGCAGCACTATTGGGGAAAATTACGCAATTTTCACTATGAGCGTTGACTGGCATAATTGCAGAATTATGGAGCCCAGCAGGCTGTCACACAGGATTGCATAATTTCTAGAGGGAAGGTTAGTTTCCCTCTAGAAATGCACAATTTCTTAGGGAAGCTACTCAACCTGCAGCTGGACCAAGTTCGGGTGATCAGCCTGTGAGGGGAATGCATCGATCTATGATCGATAGGCTGGTGTGCAAGAAAAAAACTGAAGCTTGTGTACTTGACGAAGAAAGACAAGGTGTTGTGAAAAGTTGGTAAGGAGGCTCCAAAACAAAGCTAAGGAAAAATTTTGGAGGGTGGTTGTAGCCTCTACAACACTTGGCGACACACTGGTAGAACTCCAACTCTCTCAATGGACCTAGTTCGTGAAGAGCAAGTCTAACACCTCTAGAAGTATTGTTTAGTTCTCAGCTCATCTTAGTTTCAAACTAGATTGATTGTAATATGTAGCATCTTCCAAGCTCTTGGTTTATTGACACACATTCCAAGCCAAGGCAACACAGTTGTTTCGATTGGGGTTGAGGGGTATATTGATGCACAAACATTATAGTCGTCAGAGTCTTAGCTTCATCTCTGGTGTTGCTCCGCTGCTAGCAGGCCTGGACAGTACCCCAACAGAGTCACATAGGAACACAAGCATGCATCCGCTGCCAGTGAGCCTAGCTAATACCCCGATGGAGATACTTGCATCACCTCTCTACACAGTAAGCCTTTCTCTTCTTTTTCCTTATTCATTTTTCATTTTTCATTTTCCTTACTTTTTTTTTTTTTTCATTTTTTTCAATTGTGCATAACACTTAATAATTTCATAGGCAGAAGAGGGATCCCAACTTATTAAGAGCAGAAGAAGCTGTTCCAGTAAAGAATTAGTTTATTATATCTCTGATGTGCTTGTTAAGGTTTCCACCTCACCTTACTCTACTTGACTAAGCTGACAAGGATTAATCCAAAAACAACCGACTAGAGTAGGTGACACTAGGTAGCATGCAAGTGTTGTGTTTTCACCAAGGTTCACTTTGAACAGTACATATTTTACTTCAACGTACCATGGACTAAAAGTAAAAAGTTCTTCATACAGAGACAAGATGACATATAACCAAGTAGTGATAGTTGTACAATCCCTCTTGTACTTTACCCGGCTCGTTTCAAGAGTCATACATGGTTTCATGTGAAACTAACCAACGAACGAAACAAGCAAACTAAGAAATAACTAAGCAAAGCAAAAGCTGGAGAAAAGTGAATAAGAAAACAAGCAAGCAAACAAAAAAACAAACAAAGAAAGTAAGCAAACAAGAATGCAAGCAAATGGACTGAAAGCAAACACTACTCTTGCTCCTAAGCTAATGGTGCATGGGCTTGATCACCTGAAGTGATATTTCCAATGCAGCCACTGGTGCATTGGTTGACCCATGTTGGTGAAGGCTTGGTCTGCGAGCAAGCTAGTTGTGTGAACCAACAAGCAAGAAAGATATAACAATGAAGACAACCACACTTCATGTTTCAAAGTTCCCACAAGACATAAGTGAGTATAAGTGGATGACAAGAAGTCTATGGAATTTCATGAAGCTTTGAGACACTACGTGCAACTTTGAAGCATAAGCACACTCTTGATTGTGACATTCAAGAAAACGAAAGAAACAAAGATAACTTGTGTTGTGCACACGTGCTTGCAATGTAAGATTCCTCCAATGCATGAACGATAGGATCATGTAGTTTGAGTGGAGGAAGCATGATCTGTGTGTGATATTGATCTTCAATTCATACAGATGAGTAATGAGGAGCCTTGGGTGATTGAAAAATTTCCTGGTCAGAAGTGAGGCTTACCCCAAGAGAGTGAGGGCTTGACATAATCATCAACTTAGGCTGAAGTGCCTCGACAGTCTTGGGTGTTTCAAATTCATCATTAGGTATATCATCATAAACCGATGGCTTCGAAAGATCAATTGCGATAGAGTCATGATTGTGATCAAATATGGTAGTAAATGAATCACGATGACCACGATTAGAAAAATCAATGATTTCATCGGCATCCTCATGATCAAATGAATCAAATAGAGGGGTAGATGAAAAGTGAACAAAATCATCCTCTGTATTTCTGGAAAAGACAGATGAAAGATCAACTGTATTTTCAATGAATAACTTATCCTCTCTATTGCCAAATGATGGACCAACATCCAGTGTGTCCCACGAGTGATCAGTAATGGGTGCATCCATGGATGAAATTACACATGCAAAATCATGGATGGCAGGTTCACCAAAGATGTTAGGAAGAACGAAGGGGGCTTAGACGGAAGGGAGTCATCCTTCACCGAGTGTTGATGTTCAAGCTCCCACTCATACTCTTCATGAATGACAGTGCATGTTGCTTGTGCAACACCAACTCCATCAATGGCTTGTTCCTCGTTCACAACAAGTGAAGAGTCTGTTATCACTCAGAATTTTCCTTAGAAGTTATCAGAAGAAGGAAGAAACTGAGGTAACCACAAACCAATCTTATAAGTATATGTTCTTAGTGTTCATTGGGGTTTTGTTTTGATTTGAAGGTTGGGTGGTGGAATTCTTAGAGAAGATGGATAGAGCTAGGTATTCAAGCCATTGGGCTATGGAGTCAACAAATGGATAGCAGGACTGGACCAATTCATTAAAGGTAATGATCACAGGGCAAGCTAGCAGAGAAAAATGCAAATCTTTAGGTGTAATGGGTGAAGTAATACCAACCAGGGTGAAAGGGAACTTAAGAATCCTTAGACTGGGATCAAAATGAAGAACAGAGGATAATCATGAGAAAAGGGCAATTAAGAATCCTTTGCTATAGATCACAAGAAATCACCTAAACTAAGGAGCAATCAAGAATTCCTTAACCTAGATTTGTGAAGAAAACTTATAATAATGCATAATAGTCAAGAAATAGTGCATTTAAGCAATTTCTGGATTATCATTCCATGTTATAGCATTTAGATTTTAGAGATAAATAAAAGATTATGGAAAAACTTGAAGAAAAACAACATTGAACATGAGAGAATACTTATTTGTATTGCGCTTTACGCAAGAATCCTGTAAAATATCTGATCTTTATTCCTTAATCCAACAAGCCAATCTAGTCATTGATAAAATAGAATTTCTGATTTGAGAGAAAAAGTCTATAGAAATGTTTTGGAATCCACACCACATACTTCGAATTGTGAAGTATTTATACAAAAACTTATTACAAAATATCTCAAAACAACTTGAGATTTATTCTAGGAAATACAAATATCTTCTAGCAAGAAGATAGAGACAACTAATGAACTGTTTCTTGTTGTCCCCTTTATTGTGGTTGTGTTGGCCTTTATGGTTGAAGTGTAGCCCTTTATGTTGGCTGATAGTTGTGGAATTTTTACGCTGGAGTCTTCTTTACTTTGATCTTTCATCTGATACTCTTTGACCCTGCTACTCTTTGACCCTGTTGTGTTGCTTTTACCCGTTTCACTCTGCTGCCTTAATTTTTACTACACAGTAACTTTCAGCTATTTATTTATCACAGTTAATCTATATTTGTCTCCCACCATTCTGCATCTGGTAATTTCACATTTACCATTCTCCTGTAGATTTCATCAGCCTCAGTATATTTTGCAAAATTTGGCTTGGTGAGAAAAAGATGTTTGATTTCATGTTCCAGGAAGAACAAGTTTTCAAAAGTGTCATACAAGACTTTCCTTGTTGGTAATGCCCTTATGGATGAAGAGCTAGCTTGTTCCTTAGCCAACTATCTGAGTCTGTTTCCATAGTCCAATTGTGTCATGAGTTTATCATTGATGACCATAGGACTGGGTAGAACTTTCTCCCTCAAAATCTGAAATTTAGCCATGAACCTATCAGTGGCTACCTGCATATTGTGGCACTTTTCTTCCAAATTAAGCATAAGGTTCCTTTTGGAAAGGACCTTCCTTATTTCCAAAATGGTAGCATTCCTGTCTTCTATATTTATCTCTTTGAGCTCATATTTATTCATGCTATTGAGGAAGTGGATGAGTCTATTTACATCCTCTGGCTTATTTCCCAACTCCTCCTTTACTTTCTAGATAGCTTCTATAGCTACCTTTACCAGCTCTATTTGCTCAAAAATAACTTTGATTGATGACCAAATATCATTGACAGAGTCAATGATATTGGCCCACAACATTTCCTTGGTTTGTCCAAGTGGCGTTTCTAGTGTTAAATCCTTCTCTAGGATTTTGATTCTCTCACCCATTCTCTGGGCCCTTTGTATTGCTTCTTTCTGCTTGAGTTCGACAAGTTTGCAATCAGTTTCCAACTTGTCACCTTTTCCTTAAATATTTTCATCTTTGTAACCTTGATAGACATATCTTCCATGGCTTTCACAAGTTCTGTTGCTTTGTCTCCTGATGGACCTGTTGCGGTAGTAGATTCTATTGTTACTGGCAATGTTGTTGCAAGTGGAACTGTAGCTGCAAAATATGTTGCTAGTGTGGACGGAACTGCTATAGAGATTGTGGGGATAACATTTGTTGAAGAGGTGGCCACATCTTCTTGTTTTGATTGGATCAAAGTATCCAATTCCTTTCCATTCTCTTTCAATTGGTCATTCAATTTCCAGACTATGTCCATGAGTTCTTCATGTCCTTGCTGGGCTTCTAGGACCTCTAATGTTTGTGGATGATGAAGCTGGGGTATCTTTAGCTGCTTCTTGAGTGTAGCAATATCATCATTTTAATTCTTAATTAACTGCTTTGTGGATTTTATATCCTTTGAATCGTGTTCCAATTCAATTATTAAGTCCTCTAAGGACTTGATCCTTGTACCCTTGGCCTGTGAGTAGGCCTTTTCCAACTAGAATTGTGCAGATATGTTGTTTAAGGAATTTTGTAGCTGATGATAAGCTATGGCCTTTCCAGTCAAGGTGGAGTATATCATCTCCCCTATTTGTTTGTGTATCTCTATGGTATGGATGTCCATTGCCAATACTTCAAAATCTACTTTCTTGAAATCTAAGGCTGTTTTTGGCTGTTGAGTTGTAGGCTTGATAAAATTCATCTCCATTTTCCCCTCTTTGATATCAAAGGCCGACATTAGCTTCGTTTGATTGGTAGGGGTCAGCTTCAGGTACTGGGCATAAGTTTGGACCTTAAGCTTCTCATTCCTTGCTTTTTATTTCCCTGTACCTTTCCTTGATTTCTTGGTCTTTGTCAACATGCATTCTGAAGGAAGATACCTCAAGACTGAGCTACCTTTCCAACACCTGATTTTGTGATGTGCAGGGTGTGCCTTCCGATGGGGTGATGGGCCTGCTCCTGTTTCCTTCTATGATGGTGACGTTTGATGTCTCCTTTGTGTATTCCTGTTCAGAGACGGGATTCACTCTCTGTCTTTTTGCTTGGCTTGTATCTGCGTAAGTCTGTGAAGTGGTCCTTGCTGATGTGGTGGCCTCCTCCCTACTTATTTTTAGGCTCTTCTCCTCATTTAGAGGAGTTTGCACAACTGAAGGGGTACTCATGGTTGTCTCTGGTCTGCTTGATTTCTCTGGCCTGTCTGACTGTTTTGGCATGTCTGACTACTTTGGCACCTATAGGAAAGAACCCTCATCAAGTTGATTTTCCAGATTGATTAGAGAATTCTCTATGTCTATTCTAGTGCTGTCTTGATCAACTAGGGTTCCTTCCACCCATTCTGATTGGTTGGCATAGGCTTCAATCTCAGGTATGGGATGGTGAATAAAAGGTCCTAGCTATACCTTCTACCTCTTCTTGATGATGAATTCCAAAGGGTCATATCTCCAAACAAAACTTCTCTGGAACTTCATATTCTGTAGTATTTAATCCGCCTCTTTCCCAGCCTCCCTAGAGTTACATATGAAGGGGCCTAGTTGGGCTTTTATTTTGACATTGGCCTTCTTCTTGGCATTGACAAAGTTTACCTCATCTGCATTGATAATTTGCCTATAGTATTCTAATGCAAACAACCTCATAGGAAGGTATCTTGGAAATTTATATGGTGCAAGGATGCAACCATATATCTTGATTTCTGTGTGGTTCTGGTAAAGGTACCAGTCACCCACTTTGGTCTGTTTTGACAGTTGAAGGACTCTCTTTATTTCTGGACTGATTCTTGGAGGAGGGTTTCCAGTAAACATTGTCATAACTGGATGTACAAATAATTCAATGAAGTCTAAATAAGAGTATGGAGACTAATACTCATGGATTAATGGGGTCCAAAAAATGACTGACCTGGGTTGACCCTTGGTGTTCAGTTTTTGGAGGGTGAATGGGAATTTCTCTGATTGATAATATAATAACATATGGTATAAAACTGAAGATTATTTGAAGACCCTTTCAGTCCCCATTCTTGTGAACTGCTCATGCATCTTGTCAGCTATGAATGTGGCAAATTCATAAATGGTTGCAAGAGGTTGTCATGGGGTATAGTTGGACATGAAATCCAGGATAATTTCATCAATATACTCACTTGTGGAGTAACACAAAACACAAGATATCATGGCTACAATACTTTGGCCCCAAGGAGAAAATATAGTTGCTACATATGGAGGGGGGTCTTTAGGGAGGTGCTTCTCTTCCGAGATGAAGGTTTGGAGCAATTGGGCCAATTTTGCAGAGCTGAGTTTGGGATATAAGTCCAACAGATCTCTAATTGAGAGGGGAGTTAGGTTTGGCCCTGGTTGGAGCAGCAACATTTCAATTATAGACTCAGCAATGATGGTGAAAAGGACCTTCTGGTCATGAGACATGATGGTTATGTGACTTGGGACGTAATAACCATGGCACATGTGCACAATTTCACGAAAAATGTGGACTTGGGGTAACTGGTACTTGGGAAAATTTGACTCCAAAAGGCCAATTTCATCAGCCTGGTTCAGCAACTTGTCCCTACTTTGGTAATGTATTTTGACAAGGAGCTTTATGACAATGGTATCTTTTATCTGGAAATCTTTATCAGCTAGGTGAAGGTGGTCCAAGTCTAAATGGGGTGTAGAGATGGGTCTCACATCCATAGAAATTGGGACAACCATACTCAGTTCTTGTGGATTTGAGTATGGGGGGTAATTTCAAGATTTTTAGGGCAACGATGTTCTACAAGGAGTAGGCTTGAGCTCTTGAGTATTTTTAATTAATTTTAACTTAACTAAAAACACTCAGAAACTGGTTACTTTGAAATTGACAGGGTATTTGGTGAATTTTGGTTTAAATACCTAGAACTGGGGTGAATTGGCTCTAAGCAGGGTGGTTGGCGACTGCAAGTGGTCAAATGGGCTTTGTATAGGCTGTAAGGTTGATTGGGTTGTCTGCAGCGTCTTTGGAGTGAAATTGTACGTGGGTTGACGGCTTCGACATTTGCAGGTGTCGTGCATGCGTACAGAAGCTTGTAGATGAAAATTCAGTGAAAACAAACAATTTTGGGGCTTTTGGCTTTTATACACAAAAAGTTATTTTTTGGCGAGTACAGGGTGAATAGTGGTTAATTCGGGAGGGCGGTAAGTGGTTCATTTTGCACCACTTTTGGGTGTTTGGTGGTATTTGGGAAGGACTGCCTGATTACACTCATCGAATGACACGTAGCATTGGGGGCCAGGGGGAAAACTACTTTATCAGGTGGGTAAAGGATGGGCATCGGGTTGGCCTGATATGGATGAGGGTTGTCGGATGAGGAGGGGGGCGATCGCACAGTGATCGGGTGGAGAAGCTGCGCGGAGGCTAGTCGGTGGCCCGATGGGCACTTAATTATGACGGTATCAAGCCTAAAGTGAGATTAGGCCATCAGGGTAATTAATTGAGGATTAAAGGGGGCTTTATTAACTTGATCATAGATCGTCCAGTTAAAGGTTTTGGTTGGGTTTTAAGGTGAAAATCATAGTTCATAATTAAACTGGGTTGTAGGGTTAATTTGTACATAGGAGTTAAATATATACGGGAAATTGGGTTTTTATCGAGATTTAATATAATAAAGTTAGTAACTAATATGAAAAATGGACGGAAAAGGGAAAACACTAAGCAAAATTCTTTTTTGTGAATTACATGTTTTTCACATATTTACATTAATACTTAGGGTGAAGCATTTTTGTGGGTTTTTGGTATGAAAAGTGTTTTATATGGGGGAAAATTGATTTTCCTAGGAAAGAAGTGTTTTAACCTTAGGAAAAGGAGCATTATCAGGAAAATGTATGAACTGAAGGGGAGGTGAACTTTTATGAGGGGAATCTAGTACTTGATATCCATATGAGCCGAGGGTCTGGTCCATCCAAAAGTCAGAGAAATGCTCTGAGCCTCTTTGACTTAAAGGTTTTAAGTACTTTGAACTTTATTATGAGAAATTAGTTAAGTAAAGAGGTGAAATGAATAGGGGAAGTAAATTAATTGACTTTGAATTGCATTTGCATGCTTGATTGTCCATTCATATTTGGAACATATGATGAAAAATGATAAATATGCTTTTTGTCTAATCAATCATCAAACTTTTGCAACTTTTCTTCTACTTACCCATCTACTTATCCTACCATTTTTTCTTCACTTTATTAGGGTGCATTTAAGCTGGAAAACCCGTATCAATATTTTCTTTTCTTTACATAGAAAACTATCTAAATCAAACCTTATATCATCCAAGGGCTCAGATTAACTAGTTGAGCTCCTTTTATTTACTCTACCTATCTAATTATTTGCCAAGATTACACTGTTTGGTCAGATTTTATTCTCTATCTATAAACATGAAATAGCCAAGTTTAAACATTTTGACTATTCATGGATTGTGGCATAAGTAACAAGCTGCACACAATCATTTATTAAGCATAAAAAATAAATAGTAGTGGCATTTTGACTTGCACACTTTCCATGATCTCTTTTGTCTTTTGGGGTTCATATATTTCATTTTTTTTGTGACCTATTTTCATCCTTTTTGTCCTTTGATCATTCTTTTAGGACATACCCTCTTTACATTTTTTAATATATATATATATATATATATATATATATATATTATGGAAAACATTTGCAGAAAGAAAAGGTATGTCCAATATTACAAGGCTTAATCCTAGACAATCAAAATTACGATTCCTATTGGTATAGGAACCTAACAAAGTCCAGAATGGAAAAATACAAGACAATATCATCCAGAGGAACAACCGAGTGTGAAGATGGAGGTTGTGGAACAAAATGCATATGAGAACTCAAACGACCCACAACCAAATCTATGCGAAAATTAAGTGAAGCGATGTTGGGAGGATGTGAAAGTTGAACAGGTGTGTGAGCATGATCCTCAACATCACTCAGCAGTGGTGGAGCTATTTGATGAGGGGATGGTGGACAGTCAGTCGAGGCAGTGACCGCATTTGACTGAGATTGTGCAGTTCCATCAGTGAAGAATGTTGAGCGAGGCTTGATTTCAAACCTCTTCGTGGGACGCGTAGATTTCTTAAGCAAATACTCAAATCGATGCCAAAGATAGGAAAATTTCATCTGGCTCCTCAGAGATTGAAACTACAAGTCATGGAAGCACTACCAAAAGTCCATAATTGAGTCATGGAGAGCATTCTATTGTTGTAGCAGTTTTTGGTCAATATGGTCTGGATCAAAATGATAGAAAGTGTCTTCAGTGATATCACAGAAGTGCTCAAGTGAGTGAACGCTGTCAGCCGGTAGACTAAACAACCATGGAAGTGGAGATTCACAAAGTGTGTATGAAAGTAGTAAGCTGGCCTATTTGTCAGAACACCCATCTTCCTCATGAAGCATGGAAAGAAAGCCATGTAAGTACTAAGGCTGGGCCACTTCGCCTTCACCATCATATGTGTAAGTGGATAAGTGATCGAAAAACTCCCTCGTGATGGTGACATCTTCATGATTCAGAAAACATCACAGAGGGAGAAGAGTGCAAGAGTCCATGAAAGATATGAAAAGGTTCAAAACCAAATGAGAAGACACAACTTGTCATCTGGCCCTCCTTCTAGCACTAGAAATGTTAACGGTGTTGGACCCACCAACATGTCAGGGGATCTCCTTGGTAAGAAGATCCTATAAGACCTCAGACCGTTTGGTGTAGGAGTCCCAACAGTGGGTCATATGGTAATGCCTTGACCGCGATTTCGCACAGAGGCAAGTAAGATAACTCTGTTGGTAGCAAGGGTGTGACAGATGTAGTGAGTCAAGGAAGGTGCATGAGAGGTTCTAACACACGGGGTTTGAGATGAGTGTGCCCCTCGGGTACTTGTAATAGTACTTGGCTTGGAAGGGAAAACACAAGCAAAGATGCATCACCGGCTGGAAAGTGAGTTAGCAAGATATCCAAAGTGATGGTTAAACCAAAAACACATTTCAGAAAGATTCATACATACATATACAAAATAGTCCATACATGCATGCGTAAGAAAGAAAATACATATATCATTTAGAGTAAAATAGATAGCATAGAATACAATACAACATATGCATGAAACGTGCTAGCTCTTATTATATAAAGTAGTGTAAGTTCCAGTCATATAATACATCCATGTCCGACCACTAGTCCTAATAGTGGAACATTACAGCCACATCCACCTACTCCTCCAAAGAGATGTACTAGCTCTGCGTAGTGGAGAAGCCAAGGTGCATTACAATACTGTCCAAGCTCTCTCCATGATAGTCTTATCGGAAGCTTGGCTGACCAAAATCCTTTACAATGAGTTATGAGGGACTATTTATAGAAAAGGGTGGGGTAACCCTTGACATCCCCCTTTGTGACAGTTCAACTACCCTCATGACTCTTCACCTACTCTATGACTATTACATCCAACTATAACAACTTGACTTATAGTTCAAAATGACTTTACATTTCAATGCACATGTACCCATGTGAAACAAAATGGCTTGAGCAAGCCAAGCTAGACATCACTCTGACTTAGAAAACCATGGAAGTCTAGCTCCTCAACATCTTCATGATGATCGATAGTAACATACTGATACCAAGATCGATAGTCCTTGATGGTGTCTGTGTGTTCTGTGGTGAAATCCGTCTGAAACCTGACTCTTGCCTCCATAGCATTCAGGTACACTGCTCGGGCTCCTCTATCCAACTCATCTGAAAGCATGTGCATCATTTTCTTCAATGCGGCTAGACCAACAATATACTTGTGTATGATGCGTGCACTGATGGGAAAGTCTAGGCTAGTGGCAATGCACATCAACTCATCGAAGTATGAGTCAAGCTCTAGTCAGACCTGTTTCTTTGTCTTCGCCTGGGTGAGAGTCCCAATAGATGGGATCGTGTGTGTGCACAAAAAAAAATCCATACTCTTGAATACACGTGCATGGGAAGCCTGTATGCTAGTGATGAGCTGCAGGAGCTCTTCATACTTCCAGATTTGACTTTGGATACGTGGTTTTAGCTCAACCGCATTGGCCCTCATCATCTTAGGCAAGTGAAGTGGGGCTCCCTTGCATTTCATCGTCCATTTTTGCATGTCATCAACAACAACATGCAAGTTCATCACGATACGTGCTCTTATAGCACATCGTTGCTGTCATCTGTGGAGATGGATGACCACCTTATGCGTGGTACCAAACTTGTAGTACAACGCTTGTATCACTGTGTCAAGGGACAATAATTCATCTATTATTTCCTTCTTTAGCCAGCTTGGGCGGACATTGTCACCAAGACTCCTCCTTTCTCTGTCATTTGTAGTTCCTTCACCATTCACTCATTCTCAACTATCGGAAAGTGAACACTTTATCTAGTGGCTTCGGCATACACTCTAGTTTCATCGGCTAAGGATGCTGGATGTTTGTGCACATCAGTCATGATCACTCATTCCTCAACTTGCGCAGGAGATGTATGATCCTCTGGAGTTGATACTCTGTGAGACTACACCAATCTATTTTGAGATTCGTCAAATCAGATGTTGTGCATCTCTCCTTCCAGCTAATTAATGAGGATCTCAGTGCCTCCTTGGTCACTTGAGACTTTCTCATCATCTAGATGCGGTGAAGTGAGTAAGTCGACCTCTTTGTGATGAGGCATGAGGTTAGTGTCATATTCCAACTCTTGCTGCTCCATGACTGCATCCAACTATTGAAGTGGATATTCTATCTCATGAGCGAAGTCTTTCTCCTGCGATGGTTCTCCTTGATGGCCTGATGCCAGCTGATCTAATAAATCCACTACCTATACGGGTGATGTTTCATGTGTTTGCACATGTTGCGCCCCCTGATGTATCTGCTGCTGTTGCACTTCCCTCTCCTTTTTGCGCAGTTCTTGTTCCTTTTAGAGTTGCTCCCTAAGCTCATGCAACTCCTTCTTTGCTTCTTCGATTCTTCTCCTATCCCTCTGCCTTTGTGCGTTTTGCATGTCTTGCTGGTGCCTCTTTAACTCTATATTCATAGCCGCTTTCTCTACTAACGGATCTGCTCGAAACTTGCAACTTTGCTCCTCCTCCATGCGATCAACAATCTTCCTCTTACCTATGTCGTGCATTGGTATGCTTGCCTCTGCTGCCGCTACTGCTGTTGGTGCTCTCTATGATGCTGCTTCATGTTGTTTCACTAACCACTCCATAGTGAAGTCGACTCGTTCATTGGGTCTCGAGAAACTGTAGCAATATCTCCATTGGTGCTCCTTGGCCCAATGACATGCCCTGTGGATCTAGTTGAACTAAACTCTCATGCAATGATCTTTCAAAATGCAATGTGGGTCATACAGATTGTAGATTCGAAGGTCGAATGGGTACTTCTTCATCATTTTTTCTTCGACATCCGCTTTCTTGATACTCTAGATCTCATATAATCCAATCCGCAACGGAAGAGCACGCCAAGGTGCCTTCTTCTTCCGGTGTTGTCTAGCTGACAATCCTACTGAGATGTGATATGCTACTTCCTTCATGACAAGTACATTCAAGGAAAACTTCGGTAGAACATGTAGAGGCTTCTCCATGCTAAACATTCAGATGAAGGTGTCAGATGGTGAGGCATACCAATCAACAATTCCTATCAGTGCCTCCATTGCTTCCTTCGACATGTAGGGTGGATCATGTTCAAATATCATCTTGTACACTAGGGTGACAAAATGATTTGAAAACCGTGTTATTACTCCTATGAAGCTACATTCGAACAATAACATGAAATATATGTTCACAACAGTCTCTGCCATTGACCATGCCCACTCCAAGCTCGGGAACCTCTGTCAGGTACAGATTGCATCTAAGATGTAGGCGTACGTGTAAATCTCTGCATGTATAACTTCAAGTAGCTGTCTAGCCTTCGTTACCTGTTCCTTCAGCTGATGAGCCAACATGCCGAACTAGTTATATGGTTTTCCTTATCTAACCAATTGGTCCAGTGCGATCACCCAACTCTATGGGAAGGTTTCTGTGCTTTCTTGGCCACACAGTTGACATGAAAATATGACCAAGTATTGATACACCTTCGTTAGTATATTCATCTTGTAGATCTGGTTGTGTGTCAACCTGAATTGAGCCGCCTCATTTATCCAGTTCTTTAGAATGTCTCTCGAGTTAGCACTGTTGTTGGGTAAGCTAAAGGGAGTCTTCATGATAGTCACGGGATCTGACATCTAATATATCTCGTCATAGTCTCGTGCCCAGTAGTTTGCAAGCTTTGTCCCGCTGGCACTACTCAAGGTCATTGTCTCTGGGTCAGTGTGAGAGACGATCCAGTGTATCATGTCCGCGCATGGAACACGGGGTATCTACATGAAATCCCGTACAAACCAGATTTTTGAATGTTCACATACACCTGATGGTCTTCGAGGTCTTCCTCAAAAGTGCCTGCAAATGCTTCATTGACCTCTTGCCACTTCAGTTTGATGTCCTTGTCCAAAGACAACTTTGTATATTCGTAAATCGCTAGACTAGAGGAAAATCGCTCAACTGTTGCTCCAACTTCCTTTTCGTTAGTGTCCTATGATCACGCTCTCTTGGAATCCATTGATCCTATACTACTAAGAGGTGGATGAACACCTAAAATATCTGGAGACAAGTAAAATGCATGGAAATAAATCTGTCAGCGAAAACCAAAGAAAATTCGGGGAATGACATAGCACATACTTGGGGCACTAATAGGCAATATTGCACAATTTCTTCTGGGAGGTTGGGTGACTGTCTGCTAGAACTATGCAAAAGGTAGTTTGGGCTATCTGGGAGGAAAGACAGGCTGCTGGATTTGCGCAATGCACAATCAAGACTGGCTGCTGGATTTGTGCAATGTGCAATCCAGACTGGCTGCTGGCTGTTTTGATTGTGCAATGCGCAATCCCAGCTGGGAGTGATTGTAGGCTCGGGGACTGCATTGTGCAATTTTCTAGGCCAACAATCATTGTCCCTCAGAAATGCGCAAAACAATCCTGGAGGACAGTGCAAGGCAGAAATGCACATTTCTAGAGAGGAAGACAAAGCCGTCCTTCCCCAGATTGTGCAATGTTGTCTTAGTGAAGGCAAAGTCTGGGCCAAGGTTGGCCGACTCACTGACGGGCAACTGAAAGAAAATAAGAAGTGAAACTAGAAGTGATTGACAATGCAAGAAAACATGAATGAAAGATTCAGTAAACAAATCAACATGCATGTGGGTGAAGCGAGTCGCTGAATCGACGACCACTTGTGCAAAACAGTTTCATGCATGCGGCAAGAATGAGATAGCAATGAAAACTAAAATAGTGCTAGGACACACTAATATACATGTAAAAAATAGCAATAGTTCAAATAAATCAAGCAAACAACACTCACATAAGCGAAAAAAAGAAAAAGACAAAATGCTGAAAAAGACAAGTTGAGGCCACTTATCCGTGAATAGCTGAGTCGGATGTGTCGAAGAGTCTTGGATGTGTTGTGGGATGTTAGAGCTCCAAGATTGGTGTGAAAGAATGAGCTCTGATGCATCGAATAAATAAGTTTGAGCTCATGATGTGCATACCACAAATCGAGGAAAAAGCGACACTTGGAGGAAAGTTTCTAAAACAACTTTGCATGTAACCTCTCGCTACTAAAAATAGCTCCCTAAATCATGGGACACATTTTTCATGTTTCCTTTTTCTATTTTGGGAAAAATAAAGCTACATGCAAGTCAAGTTTCCTTGGTCCTGGGTGGAACTGGTCAACCCAACTGCTCATGCATGAAGCTACTCAACTGCTTGAAGGAAATGTGCATTTCTGGCTAGGAGATTGGCTGGCTGCTGAGGAGATCTATAAAATTCTTGGGCAGAGGAGCTAACTGCCGCCCAGATTTGTGCAAATTATGGGCTAAGCAGCCCTGCTGGGGAAAATTATGCAATTTTCACAGTGAGTGTTGACTGGTAGAATTGCGCAATTTTGGAGCCCAAGAAGCTGTCAGACAAGATTGCGTAATTTTTGGAGGGAAGGCTAGTTGCCCTGTAGAAATGCACAATGTCTTGTGGAAGCTACTCAGATGCAACTGGACGAAGTCTAGGTGATCAGCTTGTGAGGGGAATGCATCAAGCTATGATCAGCAGAGTGCCTTTGTGCAAGAAAAACACTGAAGCTTGTGTACTTGACGAAGCAAGACAAGGTGGTGTGAAAATTTTGTAGGGAGGCTCCAAAACGAAGCTAAGGCAACATTTTGAGGGTGGTTGTAGCCGCTACAACAACATGTTTACATGATCTCTTCCCTACCCCTTTCATAGATGAA
>CM062810.1:589743163-589745663 GCA_031772625.1 Pinus tabuliformis
CCTAATGCTCTTTTTATCCCTTTGGGATTATTGAACCTTAACGAAGAAATCCATGCTATTTACTCCTTTCCAACTCATATTTGGCATAGAAGTGGTGTTTCCAATTGAATGAAAAATTCCATCATTGAAACTTATCGTTGAACTTTTCCATAACACTTCAATATAGGATGAACATCTTCTTTATTTATCCTAGCTTGATGAACAACATCCTAACACTAACCTAGCCAATGAGGCCCATCAAGAATCAGTCAAACATCAATATGACAAGTCTCTTCGACCTCACATGTTTTTCAAAGGTGATTTGGTCATGTTATATGACTAACAAGATGAAAAAATAGGCATGGTAAAGTTAGAACCTATGTGGTACAATCCCTACATTATTAAACACGTGTTAAATAAGGGGGTATAAATGTTAGTTGTTGGATGTGGAGCCTAATTATCTTCCTAACTTAGAGGTCTTGTTTTGACTACGTTTGGATCCCAATCCCTAATAGGGGGGTGTGGTAGGGATTTCCCCCCATTATTGTTGCTTGGGGGTTCCGGGGGGACTACATGTTTGGAGCCCCCCCTAGAGGGGGTTTAGGGGCAACACCCCCAAAGATAAAAATAGACGAAAATTTTCCTTGTAAAATATTGTAATTTCGTATTCAACCTTGATGATTCATTAGGCACATGATCTAACGAGACCACGATTACACAAGGAAACCGGTGTCCCTAGGTCTACCTTGGCAGGCACATCATCTACTTCATGTTCAATTTTCCTCTACTAAATAATCTTGCAAACCCTACAAAACCCACTTAGAAAACATCAATTCCTATCCATAAACCAAAAACTAGAATAAACCCCTGCTTATATTGACTTGTATTTATAAAATAAGAGCTTAAATTCTTTGCTCGAGGATTAAGGGAGAGTTGTAACGGTCGGTTCCCTTTACAAGTGAGAGTTGAAGCCTCCAACAACTCTCCCTTTTCTCTATGACATAGCATTGGAGCGCATTCAAGTTGGATTACTCCCCCATCCCCCCATTTTTTCATAGTAAACCAAGACAAAATGAATATCAAATAGAGGAGGAGGTTAAGAGCTCTAACCTAATGGTGACAATTTCATTTCATCTCCTTATGGACCAGGGATCTAAAAATCAAAATGTAATGGCAAGAGGGCTTCTTCAAAAAAAAAATCTCCTTTTGGGTAATGAATAAACACAATGTTTAAAATTTCCTCCTTTTATATGGGGAAAATGGTCTTCAAATATCTCTTTTCGCATTCGTCATACCTCTTTTTTGTTAGATATTTCATTATTAGTGGTATTTTTGATGAATTTTCACTATAAGGTCACACTACTAATGATTCCATAAGGAAATATTAATTCTTTTATGGGTGGGAACATGGAGTTTCAAACATGTGTCATGCTAACTTGAGGTATACACTTGAAACTGACATATAGGGTTAGGATCCCCATCAATCTTGCTACTAAACTTTTTACCTTCCCACACTTTTTAATTGTGTCTTAAACCCCCCCCCCCCAGATCAGGTTGTGGAATTAACCATGCCTTATTGTACATCGTAACTTATGTGATAGGGCCTACCCTTCATGGGCACCCTAGAATACCAAATGGTTTCCGTTTTGGTTCTGATTTTGTGATTCTATGCAGGTTTGGGGACCATATTTAGAGCTCACCATGACATTAAAATTGACCCTCATATCTCTCTTTATCTATTATCTTTTTCCATCTATTTCCCTTATAGGAGTCTCTCCACTCTATTTATTGCTTCTTTTTGGTCACTTGTGCCTATTTTGTATAATGTCTTGGTATATGTTGTGATAATGCATCTTTCCTTCATCACACTTGCCAATATTGTGACCATGTTTGACGTCTTTCATTTGCATTAGGATTTCCTCCATCTCTACTCATCTCACCATTTCAGAGAGACTCATGTGATGAGTGAATTTCCATTGCTAGAAACTTTGATATTTCCTCCTTCATCACTTAGGTTGGTTCATCATAGTTGGAACTAGATCCATACCATTATAGCCCTCGTTTCTCAGGAACAAGTTTTATTTTAGTAGTCTTTTCATGTTGATTAAACTACATGGAAATGCCAAGTTATTTTCCTCTTTTCATACTCATTAGTCACAATGAAAATCAACAAGAAACCTCTTCTGTATTCTCACAATAATTAATCCATGAGAAAGACATGAGTTCACTTTTAGCTCTTTTTTAGACTCACTATAAAACTCACAAAAATGACATAGATTTAGGTATCCCTTTAACTCGTTTTCAATATCGTTAAAACTAAATGAACAAGCACTATCAAGGTCACTTGGATTCTCTTTCATGCTCATTAAAATATGAGTGGGATCTTCCTTACAAAAATGGGAAAGGGGGAAGAGTTTTGATTTCTTCTTTCTATCATGGTAGTTGTCAATCACCCTTGAACATTTCACTTATTTGAGTGGTCTTCTTACAATTGGTTTTTCCTCGCTTTAGAGCCACACCA